>JAKCPI010017418.1:0-16926 GCA_023213315.1 Euborellia annulipes | reverse complement strand
GACATCTCTTGGCATATTTCTGAATTACTTGATATTTGGGCATACTTTTTATGACGACACAACGCCATCTTAGCGGGAAAAACATGCGTACCACCTTCGCTCCCTTCCCCCCTTAATAGCTATTTATTTTGAATCGCATAGTAGAGAGATATCGAGATTTTAGTTGACTATGAATAATAAAGCGCCGACGACTATGATTGAAGTTGATCCCACAATACAAAACTTGCCCCGGAGGGTTTATCATCATCATCATCATCATCTGTCTGTGGACCATCTATTTATCTGGAGATGGCGAATGTTTTGTTTTTCAATGCAACCCAAAGGGATGAGGGTTAATTTCACGCTCTCTCGCTACACAGTCCATGTGGAATGCCATCACCCCCCTCCCCTCTCCAAACAACAACAACAACACTTCAAATGTCTCACTCAAACAGACAAAAAAAAGCCTAATTAGAGAGGACTGATTGAACGGGGAAAAAAAAAACAGAATGGACATTAATCATAAGCTCTTGGGATATTGATCCATCTTCTTTATTCGTGTTCAAATGTGCGGAAAAAAAGTAGGGAGGGGGAGGGAGATGATAAAAAATAATCAATTCGTTTTCAAAATTTTTTACTTTCACCAGGCCCGGAAAAAAAATTACATTTTTCTACATCTGAGGCCATTTAGACCTATATTGTACCCAATTCGATTTGAAATAAATTTTTCGCCTGGAACGGTATGCGAACCCTTAACCTTTGGCACTAGAAGCTCTACCTCTCTAGGTCAAGGGCCTAAAATAATGATAAAAGCTGTTAAAAAATATAAAAAATATTTTATATTCTTTGATCGTGATCCGTGGCAAGAAAGACACTAGCTTCTCGCGCCGGGGTCCCAGATTCGCTTCCCGTCCCAAGCGGGAAAAAATTTGACTACAAATCATTTGAAATAAATGGGATGGGGACTAAATGCCGAAAAAGACCTTTAAAAAAAAATGATTAATTTGGGAGGCCATCACCTGGATCGTCTGTCTCCCCCCGCCCCCCCCCCCCCCCCCGCCGTACCCCGTCCCTTTCCCGAAAACTTTCGGTCTATCTCCCTGTCGTTGGAATAAATAAAAGGAAAAGTAATATCTAGAGACCGGATTTTAAGCAAAATGCTTATTGCTCAATTTTATAAGCAAACATTAGATATTTAATTTCTATACGAATTTGGAAAACCAAGTGTATTGAGATTGCATTTTTATGCTTTTTTTGAGTTTTTATCCTTTTTTTCCCTTTCGTGCTTATTTGAACTTATTTACGAATATTTATAATTTTTTTTTTTTTATTAAAAAACACTTTTTTTCCCATTCGCACACGCATACACCAGGGACGTATATAAGGGGGGGAGGGGGCCGGCTCCCCAAAAAAAAAAATTTCCAAAAACCCCGCAGTGCGAAAAAATATAGCCCTGTAAAAAAAATTTCCGCAAGGTGAAAAAATTTGGTTCCGCAAAAAACAAAATTTTTAACAACTTTTTATTCAAGTTTTTTATGCTTTTTTACACTTTTTTTCCATTTTTTTAATGCTTTTTTGTCCGGCTCTAGTAATATCGATTGATAAAGTTAAACACTTTCTATTACGTCACACAATAATATACTGATACTTTTTGGCCGATTTTGATTAAAAGCTTATTTTCACGGTCCAGTACCAAACTTAAATATAAATTTTTTTTTTTTTTTTTTAACCGAAAACTGGACAAGACTATTAGGCCATATCTTCGTGTAAGCTAGAGATTTACTTGTCGGTATTTGGAGCAGATGGTACGCTGTAGGGGGTATAAAAATGACAAATTTTTGGTTTGGCTTTTATTCGGGAAACTTAATTATGGCCGACCAATATGTGCAACAGTAAATTGGTTTCGGTTTCGAAGGAAACCATTTTTTTTTTTTTTTTTTTTTTTTCTAAAAAAACATTCACACTTTTTTTCTCATTCACACTCACATTCACACAGTCTTTTCGGCAACTCAGGCCATTTAAGACTTTAGACGATAACCGTTGGTAATATATATTATCTATTGTGGGTTGAGGCATTTCTATTTAAGCCATCTGGTATCCAAATGGAAGGAAACCATTTTCAAGGCCTGAAAATGAAAATACAATTTGTTTTTACATCGCAAAATCTCAACAGAAGGAAATTACACAAAGTGTTGACAATAGATTATTGAAAAAAACCAACATATATATAATACAGTTGGTTTTTAGATCCCCCACAGTTCCCAAATTGTTTTCGTAAACGAGGCACCTACAATTCAGGAGACCTCAAAACGTGTATATCCATCAAAATCTCGACATCGAATTTTTGACATGAATCCAATACTTTATATATCTTCTTCTTCTTCTTCTTCTTCTTCGCCTGATTATTCCCGCTGAGCGGGGTCGGCGGAATTAGTCATTCATAGATTTTTGCGACAGGGAAGGAATAGAACAGGCCGGCCCGTCGCACGGTCTGACGCCTGTTGAAAATATAGTTGGAAGGGACAGACATGTAAAGAACAGGACTGCTAGTCTCAGCTCGGGTAGCTCGTGGTCGCCATCCACGTACCCACAAGATGTGGGCCCCTGAGCATCAATACTTTATATGTTACATATACATATTAACATACACATATAGGTAAGAGAAAGTAATAATTGGAATAAATTTTTATCACTCAAGACGGGCAGCATATCACTTATTTTTTGAATATGAAGCAAGGGCGGATCCAGAGGTGTTTCTCGGGGGGAGGGGGGGTTGTAATCTGGTGTGACTGGTCGCACAGTACACAATTTTTTCTTAATTTCGGTAATTTAAAGGCGCATTCTCTACTTGTTTGCCAGAATATAAATTTAAATCAAATTTTTAAGTATTACTATTTAAAATTTTACATTAAAAATGAATTTTTTTGTGAAAAAATTTTTTTTATTTTCAAATCTCGGGGGATGGGGGGGTAATTATTCTTTTACCCCCCCCCCCCTCCTGTATCCGCCCTTGATATGAAGCGAATAGCTTACTACTTAATGGCCAGAGCGGAAAAACTAATTGAGGTGTTAAATTAATCAAAGATAGATAGAAGATATCTTCTTTCTAAAAAAACAAAAAAAAACAAATGCTAACTAATAAAAACTTAACATGCACAATTAGAGATAACTATTTTCTCGTCTCGTTTAAAAGCAAATAAATAGACAAAACAAATGAAAATCGATGTCTGAGAGATTGTATAAACAAAAAACAAACAAAAAAAGAAAAAAAGAGAGAGGAGGAGATAAAACAAACATCTCTCAATCCGTTGGGGTAGCTCTCTAAAAAAAAATGCACAATAAAACGTCTCCTTTATCTCTACTCTCTTTCTCTCTCACACTATTTTCATTCATTCTCTCAAAGATGCATGAATGAATTATTTTTTTTAATTTTGGATCTATTAAATATTATATTATTTAAAAAAATAAATAAATAATACCCGTATTCTTAATCCAGACCTTTTACGAAAGAGTTATTGACAAAGGCCTCCATATTCCATAGAAGGATCTCGATCGTGAAGGAAGCAACATTTTAGGTATTTTTAGTGATATAAATTGGCAACAGCAATATGGCTGCCGGGAATTAACCTTACCTGAACCTAATGTTTCTATTTCGTTGTTTACATGTCAAAATAACATTAAAACCACTCTTGGACGAAATTCACTCATTTTACAACCAAAAAATCTGGTGTCACCGGTCACACAGCTGTTCTCTTCCTTGGTGGCCTTGCCACACCAGACATTTATTAATATTTAGTTTCCGCCGCTATATTAGGGCACGCGCACGTTTGGTCACGCAACAGTTTTGTCACTAGCAGCATGAGCCGTCACATTACATAATTTTCTTTACAGTCAGACACACACACACACAAGGCAGACCATGTCATGAAAAGCACTTTTTTTAATTCAGGGGACCTCAAAACGTGCATATCCATCGAATTTTTGACATAAATCCAATACTTTCTCTCTCTATGTATTAACATATATAGAGGTAAGAGAAAGTATGTTGAATAGGAAAGAGGATGCGCCAAATAATTGAGCCTCTATTTGGTAATAAACACTCCTTATTGGGACGTTTCGGCTGGGATCAACCTTGCCATCTTCCGCCTTCAAAGAGCATATTTAAATTTTATCTACATAAATAGAGTTGTCATTCGTTAATACAAGTTATTTGCATTTCATGTCCAATGAATTTAATAATTCTTAAAATACCCTCAAGTGATACCATGAAGGTCAAGCTTGTAATATCATATTATAAGCTTGACCTTCATGGTATCACTTGATTTTAAGAATTATTACATTCATTAGACAGGAAATGCAAATAACTTGTATTAACGAATGGCAACTCTATATGAACCCTGTTAAGCATTAGTGTGTCAAGCGCCAGCTACCGAGTTTTGAGAAAATTAACATTAAAGTTTTTGTGTTTTGATTGGATTATATTATATATAATTTTTTTTGTCAATTGTGCAAGTAACATTAAATATACATTTTTTTTAGGACATATTTCATAAAAAATACTATTAATTATAGCATTTGAAACAATATTCCGTGCTTAACTCAATTTTTAATTTTTTTGCGCTTGACACATTAATGCATAACAGGGTCCATATAATATATAAAATTTAAATATGCTCTTTGAAGGCTCAAGATGGCAGGGCTGATCCCATCCGAAACGTCCCAATAAAGAGTGTATTATTTTTTTTTTTTTTTATCAATATTTTTTTTTTTTTTTTTTTTCCCCCCCCCGGAAACCATTTAGAGGGGGTTTTATTTAGAGGGGGGGGAAAAATCTCCTCTTTCTCTTACCTCTATATATTTATTATTACCAAAAAGAGGCTCAATTATTTGACTGTATCTTCTTTCCTATTCAACATATCAGCACAGCTACAGCCACGTCTACTATTCAGTAAGAGAAAGTAAAAATTATCGAAAAATTGGCATTATTCCGCAATGGATATCTATTTGACCATAAAAGCTACAATTAATATCGATAAATATATTTATAGAGAGATTGGTTGAATACCCCCCCCCCCCTCCCGGGCCTTTTTATTTTTACAAATGACGAATTAGGCTATTTTCAAGGAACCGAACCTAGGAGACAAATATATTTTAAAATAAAGCAAGATTACTGACATGACTATAATACTATCTTTTTATTAATATCAAAAAGTTTTGTAATAAATTTTCTTTTAGTATTATTGTAATTATAACAAAAAAAAAGAACTTAAAGAAATGTTTGTTAATTTTTTAAAATGATCCCATAAATAATACCGAGTTGGTAAGTTGTATATATATTTTTTTTAAACTCCTCCTAGGGCAAGAGAAAGAGAATAAAAGAAAATGAATGAATGAGAAGAGAGTGGGGGTAGTAATTATTATTTTTTGCCTGGTTAATATTTTGTATTAATGCTCTCATTTCTCTTTTTATTTTTCTCTTTTTCCGGGAATTCTTTTGTCATTAAATGAGAGAGAGAGAGGAGATAGATTCATTTATTTCTACACTCAAAATGATAAAAGTGAAACTATAGAAATGATAAATTTATTCAAATTTAAAGAAAATTAGTTGAATAGAATTAATAAAAGTAAAACAAATGAATTTTTTTTCAAGGGTTAATGTGTTAGTTTTAAGAAAATAATAAGAATTTTTTTTTTTAATTTGCCCTCTCGGCTACTGAGGCCATTTAGAGTTCACTAGGGTGGGTCGAAAAATCTCATTTTTTTATTTCGAAGTTGTAATAGCGCGGAAAAGTTGCGAATTATAGGCTAAAGACCAAAAAAAAAAAAAAAATATCAAAATCGGTTGACATCTTTCGGTCGAGCATAGGCCCTAAAGTTTGACAAAATATGAAAAAAAAAAACTTCACTTTTGAGATTATTTTTAAAATGTAACGTCTTAAAAAAGAGCTTAAAAACATTGGGTTTTAATTTGGTTTAGATTATTTGATATCTTCCGGTCGCGCATAAACCACAAAATTTGCCAAAATAATGAAAAAATTTTTTCCAGTTTTTTTTTTTTATATCTTTATATACTTTTTTTTTTTTAACCTAATAGTTACAGTATTTTTATTTTTGAACATATGTACACTGTAAGGTCTGAATGCAAAAATTCAAAAAATAATCTGGAAAAGTGAAGTTGTTTTCATATTTGGCCAAATTTTAAGGGCCTTTGCGCAACCAAAAGATAGCCAACAGATTTTGATAATTTTTTTTTCCTTTACATGTAATTCACATATCTATATGCTATATTCACATATCTATATGTTACATATATATAGCTCCGGGATGATCTAGCGGGAGCAGCTAGCTGGTGTTTTTTTTTTAATAAAATTGAAAAAAAAAATCTGGTGTGGTAATCGAAAGTTGTGTTCTGTGCTTGTCGACATAGATTTAGTTTCCGACAGTACGGTACATTCGATTTTCAAGATGTAAAATTTATAAGAATGGGAAAATATTTATATTTTGATACCATGGCAACCATTTCTCCTATCTTTTCTATGGAGAACAAGAGTAAAGTGGTCTTCAGAAGATTTCAATGACAAAATGAGAATATACATTTTATTGAGAATCTAAAAAATAATTGATTTTTGAATTAAAAAAAAAAATCGGAGCGAATTTTGAGAAAAACGAAAAAAAAAACTGAAAAAATCAGTAAAGTACTAGTACTCTTTGGTTGATTTTGATTGAAAGTTTATTTTCACCCCTCAGGCGGGTGCCTAACTTAAATATAAAATTTCAACCTCCTAGCTCAATTCCTTCATGCTTTAAATTGAACACACAAACACACCTACATACAGACAGACCATGTCCCGAAAACCACTTTTTTGGATTCAGGGGACCTCAAAACGTGAAGATCCATCAAAATCTCGACTTCGAATTTTTGACATGAATCCAATACTTTCTCTCTCTATATATTAACATATATATAGAGATAAGAGAAAGTAATAACTAAATTCAAGACAAAGTAGATACTAGTAAAGCCTACCCGAATTTTTCCAATATCATAAGTCGTGATCTAGCGAAAATAATATATATTTAAAATTTGGAAGAAATCGAACTGATGTGGTTACAAACAAACAAACGTAACTGTTACATTGCTCATTTAATAGTATAATAAGATAAGCTATTTGGCTAATTAATTGCTCCGATGGCTATCAGGGGACGTTCAACATCAACGGGGCCACCCATCCGAGATTTCGGCCAGCTCGGCAATGCTTAACTGCAATGTTGTTCCTTTGCCCCGAACTAATAGCAAATTAAGAAGAGGATGCTTCAATAAAACAAAATTTTAATAATCTCATATTATTAAAGAGGGATGGAGGGGTAGAGGGAGTTGATTTGAATATTATATTAAATAAATGTTTATTGAATAAATATAAAAAGAATGAATGATACACCAGAGCGAGGATTTATTTGTTTTATGAATAAAAGCACTGTGTTTGTTCGGTCTAAATAAATACATTTTTTTAATATAATATACCAGTAAAATATAGGGTTAATAAATAATCGACTAATCAAGAGAGAAAAAATTTTTCTAATATTAATTTCGAGCAAAAAATAAAAAAAGCGAACCCGTGATCTCTAACACTAGAGGTGAGATCTATATCTCTAAACAGCTATAAAGATGGAAAAGTCGACTCTGACTTTAATCAAAAATCGATCTTTTCCTGAAATTAATAAACTTTTTAGAATCGAGTTGAAACTCTTTCAAGTCGATTAGAATCGATTCTCCCTGGACGACTTCGACTTTTTTTTGTTACAATACTTACAATGTTAGTATCCGATGGTAATATAGTTTGTAACGTTTTCATTGATTGACTTTCATCTTTCTTTTAAAACCTGCACATAACACACCAATCAACACGCTTTCTAAGATCGGTTAGTGAACATATGTGGCATTCTTAATTCTATATTTTAATGTTTTATTTTGGTACTCAACTTCCATATTTTATTTTAATGTTCGGTGCCATATCACGTGCAATTTCTGGATAGAATATTATTTTATAAAAATATTGAAAACAATATTTGTGTGTGTTTTTAAAAAATTGTTTAAATATTTAATAAATCTTATATTATAAATAAATATATTTAATATTTACTGAGTTTCTCCTAAGCACGAGTTATAGAATTTTTAAAAAGTCGACTTGAAAGTCGTAAAGTTGACTTTCAGAAATGATTTATCGATTCCGAGAATCGAAAAATATCTAATCGATTCAACGAAAATCGACTTTTCGAACGCCTTTTCCATCTCTATATTGGTGGTTTGGATACATATAAAATAAAAATAAATTTTAATTTTCTATTTATTACCCAAGGGAATTAGCTTGTAATTAGGTGTAAATTACCCTGGCTGATGATTTACCATTAAAACCTTTAATAATCAACACAGCCCTTAATAGGCTTAACAGATTTTCACACAATCAAACATACAACAATAGAAAAAAAAAAAACTTTTAACACTTTTATCAATTCTCTTTTATGTTTCCTGTTAAAAATACTATACAATATTTGAACTATCAAGAAAAATCCAAATATTTCCAACAAACTCTAAACGGAGAAGGTGCTGCATTATTTTATTATCAAACATATGTATTGTTAAGATCTCTATTGTTTTTCAAGGCGATAACGAGACAAAATTCACCACGAGATCTTTGCCACGTGTTTAATCCTTACCTCTTTCTCTCTTTCCTTTGGCGATATTTTCCCGATATATCGTATAATTGGAATTTCTCTCTCACTCTCTGTCCTAAACAACAATCGAATCCAATCATGATTAAATCTCTCCTTAATCGGATAAATTAATTGCAAATACAAAACTAAAATTAGTATCTATAATATGTGTATAGTAGCTACGTTGTTTTGTATGAAATTTTATATATTATTGATCGGATGGACATTCCAAACTAAATTATTACTATTATATTACTAGGAGGAATTCACTGTAAAGTCAATGAGTGAATCAATAGGAAAAAAATAATTCAAAATGATAGTAACAGTTATAATCTGATGTGACTACCAATTTGATAGCTTAAAATGAGATATTTATTTTCAAAATGGGGTGCAAAAAAAATTTTTTAATTTTGATGAGAAAGTTTTTCTTCGAACTGGGACATCCTCTATAGCATAGAAGAGATTGGATAAAATAGAACTAGAAATAAGGATTAGTTTAAAGAGAAGAAGTTGATAAATATTTATTCCCAATGAGGTTTCCCTTAGAATTTGAAAAACCCCGAATTTATTTTCTAGATCAGTGTTTCCCCAACCTTTGGAAGTCCACGGCACCTCAAAGGTGCGTTGGGAATAACATTACACACTAGGGGCACCCTTTCTTTTTATTCTCCTAATTTTTTAGTTAGACGAAATTTTTTCCGCCATTCACAAAAATTTTTCCCTCTTCCGCGTAAATCATTTCACCTTTTTTTTTTTCCAAAGCTTCATTTTCCGTCCTAATTTTTGTCGCTTCTCTTTTAATCATTTGGCCTTTTTTTTTTTGCAAAACTTTTTTTTTCGACTCTTTTTTTGCCTAAATATCTAGCGGCACCCCTTAGGCATTCTCGAGGCACCCTAGGGTGCCGCGGCACACGGGTTGGGAATCACTGTTCTAGATAAATATTTAAACAAGCTTTGAGTGAAAAAAAACCAACTTGGTAAAAAGTTATTGTAAAATTAACCGAATCAAAATTTTATCCCAAAATGACCATTTGGGGCTTTTGGGCCTGGTCCAGACGGGCCTAACTCATAATGATGTAACGTGAAATGTATGCGAATAGACTGGGCAGCACACGAACTTAACGCGAACCTTGTTCATAAGATGTTTCCATTTAGTTGCTACGAACATGCCGAATAGGAAGGTCGTGATAGCTGGTACTACTTTTATTACATTTCGCTCCGAAAAAAAGTGGCAAAACGACCAGTGGCGTGCGGTCAGGGGAAGCAAGGGAAGCACTGCTTCCCTAAGCAATCGAAGAAATCAAACTAGCCTATTTATTATTTAAAAGTAATCTTGCAAAACATCTCATAACACTGGTGTGAGGAGGCAGGAGAGGGGATCTCTGACGTAGTGGAAGCTGAGCAGCCTATAGCATCCCTAAAGGTCGACTCGCGCAGGCGCTTTAAGGCGGATGGTGTCGTGGAGCGGGGAGGGAGTTCGAGACTCAGAACGCTGGGAGATGCTAGCTTCCTCCAACCTTGGCTTCCTCGGGCGAAGATAGCCGCCGAGAATGTCCGAAGCACTCGCACTCACACACAACGTAGTCTACTGATAGTGTCAAATCCCTATTATGGTTGTTAAAACTTGATTGTAAATTTCTAATATTAACTTTGGATAACGTAATATATATATACAGTGCTTCCCCAAAAATTGGGGGCACGCCACTGAAAACGACCCACCCTAGTGACCACCCCTCCCAGATTTTTTTAAAGACATTTTGGGACGGCTTGATAACTAATTCAAATATAATTCCTTGTTTAAAATAATCCTCTCATCATTCTTATTATCTTCCAATTAGGATTTTTTTTTTAAACGGATTGTAATTTTTTTTTTTTTTTTTTATTTTAAATCTTACGTACATTATTAAACTTTTAGCCGCCCTCTTGATAATAATCCTTTGCTGAAAAATAATTAAATTAGAGTTAATTTAATCTAATTTATTGTTCCCTTAATAATAAAATAAAAATAAGTCGTCTACTTGAATGAACCTTATCCACCCCCACCCCTGACACACACTTTTGAATATAAATAGCTTGTAGCTTTATAGCAGGCAGGCAGGGAAGAAAGCAGCAGCAACATTCCTTTTAACGGCCGCTTCTTTGCATCATCTCTTGTACTTTCCTTCTCTCCCTCTCTCTTGATCTCTATCGTTTCCTCTCTCTCACCCTCATCTTTCTATTTTTTTTCTAGCTCCTTTCACCTCTATTAACTTTCCGGCTAAAAAAAAAATATCTTTTAACAAATCTTTACGATTGTATTCTCAAAGAGCAAACTGATTTCAGGATTTAAACTATTTAGCTATTATACGAGACTATTTATATTTGAAAAAATCTGGCGTGATTGGTCGCACAGTACACAAATTTCTCTTACCTTCGGTAATTGAAAGTTGTGTTCTATGCTTGTCAAACCAGATTTTTTATTTCGATATATATGGGTGATTCTTTTACAAACCGAACACTTTCTGACCGACATGTTTTTGATTTGGCTGAAATTTTTTTTTTACGGGTTCTATAACGAAAAAAAAGATAGCCATCCGCGAGGATTTTCTTTTTCTTTAATATTTTGGGAAATATCGAGGGTCGAAAATGTGAAAATTTGATGATTTTCTGCTTAGACGCTCACTTTTAAAAATTCATAACTCTGGTTCTATTTGAGCTAGAAAAAAACTTTTTTTACCATTTTAAAGCTAAAAGAGTGAACTTTAAGAAAAAAATTATTCCACCAAAATTTATTAAAGACTAGACGCAAAGCCCCGCCTTCGGCGGGGCTTTCCGTCTAGCCAGGGGCTGCGACCCCTGGACCCCCTTGCTCGCCTACTTATATATACATACCGGTACATACATTTTTCCTTTTCATTTTTATATATAGAGATTATTTTAACGGTTAATTATTCATGAACTTAAGATTTTTTGTGAATCATATCCTTTCCGGGACTCTCCCGGTACACAGACAAAAAATTTACACCCACACTTTTTTTCTCATTCACACTCACACTCACACACACATTCACACAGTCTTTTTCGGCAACTCAGGCCATTTAAGACTTTAGACGATAACCGTTATTGATAAATATACATATAGGGGTCCAGGCATTTCTTATTTAAGCCATTTGGTATCCAATTGGCTTAAATAAAATCATCGGACTGCCTGGGGTCCGAACCCGCGACGTTTGGTATACGAGGTTAGCACGCTAACCTCTACGCCATGCCCCGAGGGCAAAATTTACACCGATAATAATAATTAGAATTCAAAATGTAAATAAATAAAAAATCGTAAACATGGGTAAATATTTATATTTTGTTACCATGGCAACTATTTCTCCTAATTTTTATTTTTTCTTATTTTAACGGTTAATTACTCATTAACTTATTGTTATTTGTGAAACAAAACCTGTCCGGGATTCACACAAACATACACAGAAAATTTCATCATAATTGGTTCAGTCGTTTAGGAGTTCAGTCACATACACACGTACAGAAGAATTATATATATAAAGATTTCACATTGTTATCAACAATTGAAATCTTTAAATCGATTCTTAACAATGGGGCCCCAACTGTATTGCATTTTTATTATAACCATCGCATTCTACGTCAAATTTTATGCCGATAACGGTTTTTTAATCGATGGAGAATCAATTAGTACTATTGAAAAAAGTCCCGCCAAGTGCTCTCATGCGGTAAAATGACGTCATATCAAAATAAGAAAAAAAATCCGGGGGTATTGAACCACTCTTTCTAAAACTATATTTAGATTTAATGTAGCTTTTATGGTCAAGTAGCTATCCGTTGCACAAGTAGGGCTATTTTTCGATATTTTTTTGCCAAAAATGAAGTTTTTCGAGAAAAAAAACCAATTTTGGAGTTAATTACTCGGGATTTTTTTATTTATTCTATTAGAGGTTTTCTTTCTGCACCAAATGACATCCCATTTAGTCTGATCTGATTAGCCGTTCAGAATCTATAGGGGTTTAAACTTTCAAATTAGAATTTACCGCAGCGCGGTAAAATAAAATGATAGGAAAAAATAAATGGTGAAATCTTTAGCTGAAAACTCATTCTTTCTAACCGTATATTCCCCATAATTATACCTCTTAAGACAGAAGAGTTATTCAAACCGATAAACTTTTTCGTGCAAAGATTTTTTTTCTTGCCCTAGGGCGTGCACGAAAAAGTTTATCGGCTTGAATAACTCTTCTGTCTTAAGAGGTATAATTATGGGGAATATACGGTTAGAAAGAATGAGTTTTCAGCTAAAGATTTCACCATTTATTTTTTTCCTATCATTTTATTTTACCGCGCTACGGTAAAGGTCAATTTGAAAGTTTAAACCCTGTAGATTCCGAACTGCTAATCAGATCAGAGTAAATGGGATGTCATTTGGTGCAGAAAGAAAACCTCTAATAGAATAAATAAAAAAATCCCGAGTAATTAACTCCAAAATTGTTTTTTTCTCGAAAAACTTCATTTTTTAGGCAAAAAATATCGAAAAATAGCCCTACTTGTGCAACGGATAGCTACTTGACCATAAAAGCTACATTAAATCTAAATATAGTTTTAGAAAGAGTGGTTCAATACCCCCCCGGACTTTTTTTCTTATTTTTGATATGACGTCATTTTACCGCATGAGAGCACTTGGCGGGATTTTTTTCAATAGTACTAATTGATTCTCCATCGATTAAAAAACCGTTATCGGCATAAAATTTGACGTAGAATGCGATGGTTATAATAAAAATGCAATACAGTTGGGGCCCCATTGTTAAAAATCGATTTAAAGATTTCAATTGTTGATAACAATGTGAAATCTTTAATAAATTTTGGTGGAACAATTTTTTTTCTTAAAGTTCACTCTTTTAGCTTTAAAATGGTAAAAAAAGTTTTTTTCTAGCTCAAATAGAACCAGAGTTATGAATTTTTAAAAGTGAGCGTCTAAGCAGAAAATCATCAAATTTTCACATTTTCGACCCTCGATATTTCCCAAAATATTAAAGAAAAAGAAAATCCTCGCGGATGGCTATCTTTTTTTTTCGTTATAGAACCCGTAAAAAAAAATTTCAGCCAAATCAAAAACATGTCGGTCAGAAAGTGTTCGGTTTGTAAAAAAAGAATCACCCATATTTAGTTTCCGCCGATATATTAAAATTAGGGTCCGACTGAAACAAGATTTTCAGCCGAAACCGTAACCGAAAACCGAAACTTGTATTTCCTAGCAGGGGGAGTATATAGAAATTTTTTCGGGAAGGGTGCCTAAACTCAAAAATTTTTCTAAGAAATTTTTTCTTAGCTCCCACCCTGCGAAAAATTTTGTTTTTGTGGAACCAAAGTTTTCCGCCCTGCAGGAAAAAAATTTTTTAAAAATCTTTTAACACCCCCTGCCTTGAAAATCATTTTACCTTTTTTTTTAGGGAGACTTAAATTTTTTCCGCCCCTTTTTCACCGGGCGGAAAAATTTTTTCTCACTCAAGTGCAAATCATTTACCTTTTTTTTTTTTTTTTGCTTGCGAGTCTCATCCCATCTTTTCAGTCTCAGGTTTCGGCTACTTTTTGGCCGAAACTGGCCGAAACCGAATATTCGGTCGGTTCCTAATTAAAATGCAAGATGTGAAATTTATAAACATGAAAATATTTATATTATGTTGCAAGGGGAACCATTTTTCTTATCTTTCCTATGAAGTATAAGAGTAAAGTGGGCTTCAATCAATTTCAAGAGCAAAATCCAAAAAATAATTGATTTATGAATTTTTTAATTCAAAATCGTTAAAGTGAGTTTTGAAAAATTTGACAAAACAAAAATTGTGTCAATAAAATACTAGTACTCTTTGGCCGATTTTGTACCAAAATCTTCGGTCACGTGCCACGGGGCTTCCTAACTTAAATGCTATTTTGTTTCGGGTTTATGTGCATATATCCATGAGTCGTCATCTGTAGATGTTATACACAGCCTTTGATGCCCACCTTGAACCTCTTACTTTCTCTTACCTCTATATATGTTAATATATATATATATATATATATATAGAGAAAGTATTGGATTCATGTCAAAAATTTACTGTCGAGATTTTCATGGATGTATGTGGATGGTATGTTTTGAGGTCACCTGAATCCAAAAAAGAGGTCTTGACAACATGGTTTATCTGTGTGTCTGTGTTCGTGTCTGTATCTGTGTTTAAGCATGAAGGAATTGAGCTATGTGGCTGAAATTTTATATTCAAGTTAAACACCCCCCTGGAGGGTGAAAATAAGCTTTTAAACAGAATCGGCCAAAAAGTACTAGTACTTTACTGATGTACTTTTTAGGTTTTTTTTTCGATTTTCTCAAAATTTACTTTAACGATTTTAATTAAAATTCAAAAATCAATTATTTTTTCATAGTTCTTTCAAATGTATATTCTAGTTTTGCCCTCAAAATTGTTTGAGCACAATTTACTCTTGTACATCATAGGAAAGATAGGAGGAATGGTTGCCATGGTATCAAAATATAAATATTTTCTGATGTTTACATCTTGAATTTTAATATATCGGTTGAAACTAAATGTATCTCGACTCAAAAAAATCTGGCGTAGCAAGCACAGAACACAACTTTCGCAGGTAAGAGAAAGTTATGTGCTGTGCGACTGCCACACCAGATTTTTATATATTGTTTCTACATTAACATAAAATCTTATAGAATCATTTATATATAATCCTACGCAGTTTAATTATTAAATGAAATATAAAACTTAAAAAAAAAATTTCGAAAATTATTTATTCCTCAACCCTTGTTTAGAAAGCTAATTTTTTGCTAGATCCATTTATTACGGGGCAGCTCAATTATTATTAACTCACATCTCTTCAAGATAATGACATAATTTCCAAGCCCAGAGTTTAAAAAAAAAATCGCTTTGTTCATTTTAATTAATCCTTCTCTTGTGGTTTTTCATCTTAATTATTAGTGTAATTTTACAAAAATAAAATCGCCTTGTACGCGTAATACGTGAGGACATCATCTTTAAGTTTAAGACGACCGATGTGAAGATAAAAAAAAAAAAAAAACTTTTTCCCTCTCTCTCTTTCTCTCTTCTTTTTTTTTTTATTTGTGAATTCAATATTTATTTTATTTATCTCTTTGAAAATTAAATGAGCAAATAAAGTACATATAGTTGTGAAAGTTATAATTTATCAAACAAAAATAAAGTTTTCCATAAAAAAAAAGATCCCTCTTTGAATGTTTTTGACCTGAAAAATACACTAATTGAATATTTTTTGGAAAAAAAAAATGGAATTTTTATTGAAAATTAATAAAAAGTTGTTTTTTTTAACACCTTGACTTCATTTAATAATAATTTTAAAAAAAAATCTGGTGTGATGGTCGCACAGCACACAACTTTCGATTACCTTCGTTAATCGAAAGTTGTGTACTGTTCTTATCACACCAGATTTTTTTTGTGTCGAGATATATTTAGTTTCCGCCGGTACTTTAGAATTCAAGATGTATAAATTATAAACATAGGCAAATATTTGTTTTGTTACCATGGCAACCTTTTCTCTTATTACTTTCTCTTACCTATGTATATATGTAATATATATATAGAGAGAAAGTATTAGTTCCATGTCAAAAATTCGATGTCGAGATTTTGATGGATCTTCACGTTTTGAGGTCCCCTGAATCCAAAAAAGTGGTTTTCGCGACATGGTCTGTCTGTGTGTGTGTCCTGTGTGTGTGTGTGTGTTCAATTTTAAGCATGAAGGAATTGAGCTAGGAGGATGAAATTTTATATTTAAGTTAAATACCACCCGGGACCGGAAAAATAAGCTTTTAATCAAAATTGGCCAAAAAGTACTAGTACTTTACTGATGTACTTTTTCAGTTTTTTTCGATTTTCTCAAAATTCGCTCTAACGATTTTGATTAAAATTCAAAAATCAATTATTTTTTAGATGCTCTTTCAAATGTATATTCTCGTTTTGCCCTCAAATTGTTTGAAGCACACTTTACTCTTGTGCTTCATAGGAAAGATAGGAGAAATGGTTGTCATGGTTACAAAATATAAATATTTTCCCATACTTTTAAATTTTACATCTGAATTCAAATATTCCCTACTGCCGGGAACTAAATACATGTCGACACAAAAAATCTGGTGTGACAAGAACAGAACACAACTTTCGATTACCGAAGGTAAGAGAAAGTTGTGTGCTGTGCGACAGTCACACCAGATTTTTT
>JAKCPI010017417.1:0-14297 GCA_023213315.1 Euborellia annulipes | reverse complement strand
TTTAATAAGATTTTCCCTTTTAAAAGAGATAAAGTTATTATTATTAATATTATTATGATAAGTTAATTTTCAAACTGACTGTACCAATTAGGAAGAGAAAAAAGAAAAATATTTTGATTTGAGTTATCTATTTTTTTAAGGGGGGCAATATTTCTGGATGAATAGATTTATAAAGGGCTTAAGGGGGGTTCAGGAGCGACGTCTAAACGTACTTTAAAAAAAAAATAGACTATTATAAGGAATTTTTCAATGCGGTTTTTTTTTTTAAAATGAATTAAATTCATAAGAGATTATTGGGACATCGAGAATATAATTTTTTAATGACTTATTAAGAAATTATCGTGATTAATTTTTTTGTTATCAAGCGAATACAAAAAAACAATCTGTCCCAATAATCTTTAATTTTTTTTTAAATTTAAAAATGAATTTATTGTTATTATTAATCACATATTAATTAAGAAATTTTAAAAATAAGCTTGGATGATTTATTTAAAAACCAACTGTCAAATTAGTTCAGCATTCTTGCAATAGATGGCAGGCTAGTCTAACAGACGATACTAGTATTGGACTATATTTATTTATTTTTTTGCTTTTATAAAAGATACATAATATGTAATAACATTTATAAAGTATTTATTGTTAAAAGATCAATGAAAATCAACCAAATGCATTAAATATTATTAGCTACCATTCTGACATCTCTTGGCAAATGTTTGAATTACTTGATTTTTGGGCATCCTTTTTATTACACACTACGTCATCTTATCGGCAAAAACATGCGTAATACCTTCGCCCCTATTCCCCATTAAATACAAATCAATTCCATCTTATATTGGAGAAAAATCTGGTGTGCCTAAACAATCACATGAGTCTATTTAGGTTCGGTGCACAGTGGTTTCTGAGTTTCTGAGTTTCAGTGGCGTAAAATTATATTAAAAAGTTTATATTCAATTACATTTTTTTTAGTGTAAGAAATGAATTCAGTAAAACGATTTGCAGTATATTTCTTTTTCTTTTTCATTTCAAAAAAATAAGTAAATATAACTTACGATATAAAGAGGGAAGAATTCAGTTACGAAGCGCCAAATTTCCTCTACCATAAATGCTGAATATTTACCTGAAACAAAGAATAAAAAATTGTTAATAATATAATTTTGTTATTTTAAATTTATTTAATGATAAGAAAACCTAGTTATCAAGCAAACCCAAATTGTCTGACAGAGCACTCAGTACAATTCTTATTTTTAATTCACTTTACGTCACAAATAAATGAAATACGTACCAGTTATACTAGTAAGAGCAAAGTATTTTGATAATAAATTTTAAAAATATCTTTAAGCTACAAGAAAATTTTCTGTTAGCTTTAGAACCGCACCACAGTCTTCCGATATGTACTCAGCATGCCCTACTCTTCAGGGGCGGCTGATTAGTAATAAAATTTTAATTGAAGTATTTTAGATGTTAATAATATTTTCCGGACGAATTTAAGAATAAGAAAAAAGATGAAAACACTTATTTTTTTATAAAACAAATTTATTAAGAAAATATCGTTAAAATTATGTCTTTGTTTGACGATTGATTGTCCTGAGGAAGGAAGCGACTGGCGTCCGAAACGTCGACAATCAATGCTAACCATATTAAATTAAACAGCTATTCCGATTTTTAATATCAGGGGAGTTAAAAAAAAAAACACTTTTTTAGATTTTGACCAGGAAACTGGTCAAAAGTGGTTAAAACCGTCCAAAATTGGTTTTAACCACAAAATTTGGATACCAATCAATTTGAATAAATAAGGACGGGGCGGTGTTAGAGGGTTAGAGGGTGCAAGTGGTAAAACACCTGAGTTTCAATCTGGTGACAAGCACAGAACACAACTTTCTATTAGCTAATGTAAGAGAAAGTTTGTGTTGTGCGGTCAGTCACACCATTTATGTTGGATATTTTTTATCAACTTTTAATTGAAACTATTGGTCCGAAATTCTTGTAAACATAAAATTTATGTTTAGTTATTTTTAAGTTCAACTTTTTATGTTTTATGTAATTGTGTAATTTTCTTGCTCAGGGGCTCACAATGTTGACCACGAGCTACCCGAGCTGGGACTGGCAGTTCTTCTATTCTTTGCATATCAGTCTCTTCCTTACTCTTTTCAAAAGGCGTCAGACCGTGCGACGGGCCGGCCTTTTCTATTCCCTTCCGGTCGCAAAAAAAACCCATGAACCGCCGACCCCGCACAACGAGATTAAGGCAAACATAGAAGAAGAAGTAATTATGTAATTTTCCAGAAATATAAGCTTACTATATGAAATTTATTTGTTTATTTCAATAAAAACCACTGGTCAAAATTGGATTAAAACCAGGACAGTAAAAACCGGTTTTAACCACCCTGGTTTTTACCGAAACATCCTGCATCTCTTAAAAAAAAAAAAAAAAAAAAATACTCGTTAATAAATAAGAATAAGCAATCGGATTTTGCAACATCCCTAGGTAACAAAGATTATTAAAGTTTTGTTTTTTGTTTTAGTCTAACAAACCAATTACATAGATTATGAAGCCCGAGCTTTACCTCTGCTCTAAGATATACAGTATAAATTTATTTACCCATTTCATGTTTAATCAAATAGAGACCCCTTATGACGTAGGCATCTATTAGCTCTTAATTAATTAAAATGGAAGAAGAATACAATTACATTAAAGAGAGAGGGAAAGAAAGGTAGCTAGCTCTATGAATTTAGTTATTTCAAGTGACCTGAGAGGGCGAGCCATCCCTTTTCACCTCCCCCCCCTCTCCCTCTCTGAATCAGCAAATTTACTTGAGTACCCACTCGAAAATCCCCGGGAATGAATTTGTTTGCCCCCGATTGAATTATTATGTATATTGTGCTTATGAATGGATCTTGAAAAATGTTTGAATAGCAATGAGAGGGAATAAATAAATATTAACGTTCTAGAATTTATCTATTCCGAAGGGTTAATGAGTATACGATTTTTACTCTATAGGATTTTATTATTATTATTATTGGAGTATTTAATTCTAATTTTAAAAAAAGTAAAGAGAAATACTTATATCGAAATAAACGACGAGAGGGTGTTCTGTTGATTTAATTAAAAAATAAATAAAGAAAAGTAGATGGAGGTTGTGAAAGGCGAAAATTATAATAACACTGTTAGCGAGGGCCAGAATTTTTACTTTTTTTTTTAGACCGACCGGTCTAGTTCAGAATCTTGAAAATTATTGGTTTTATGCTAGGTGTTTGTACTTTTTACTTTCTCTTACCTATATGTATATGTTAATAGAAATTTATATAGAGAGAAAGTATTGGTTTCATGTCAAAAATTCGATGTCAAGATTTTGATGGACGTTTTGAGGTCCCCTGAGTCCGAAAAAGTGGTTTTCGCGACATGGTCTGTCTCTGTGTGTGTGTGTGTGTTCAATTTTAAGCATGAAGGAATTAGGAGATTGAAATTTTATATTTAAGATAGGTATCCCTGTTCTTTAAAAGAACAGGGCGTCCAAAAGACAGGGCGTCCACAAAGATAGGTATCCCCCTCCAGCATGTAAATAAGCTTTTAATCAAAATCGGCCAAAGAGTACTAGTACTTTACTGATGTACTTTTTCAGTTTTTTTCGATTTTCTCAAAATCCGCTCCAACGATTTTGATTAAAATTCAAAAATCAATTATTTTTTAGATGCTCTTCGAAATGTATATTCTCATTTTTCCCCTGAAATCTTCTGAAGACCACTTTACTCTTGTACTTCATAGAGAAGATGGGAGAAATGATTGCCATGGTAACAAAATATAAATATTTTCACATACTTATAAATTTTACATCTTGAATTCTAATATATCGGGGGAAACTAAATATATGCCGACACGAAAAATCTGGTGTGACAAGCACATAACACAACTTTCGATTACCGCATTTAATAGGATTCTACTAACCTATTGTATTTAATATGACAGCCATTTTAACACTATACATTTATCGAGTATTATTATTATTTTTTTTTTCCTAAAAACAAGAACCTAGTTAAGTGTTGGTAAAATCAGATTCTAGTTGACAAAATAAGATCTTATGTTTCTCTAAAAAAAAAGAATGAACGATTCACAATTTACAAAATCTTTTGGCCAGAACACTCACACACAAACACACACACTCCAACAAGCCAATGGGCGTTTCCGACGACCGTGGGAAAATTTTTAGTGCATACAAAATAATTATTTCAATTCTTATTGTTTATCCCAGTTCTAACAATAATATACCTTGATTGTTATGATGAGGATATTGAAGAATGGTGGCCACATCAGTTTATTTTTTCTTTATTTCCATTATATATTTGTATAACTTTTGTGTATATTTTCTAAACCTTTTGCAGCCGTCTCAAATATTATTCTTAGAAAACGAATTGTAGACTTTCTTCACATACCACTCACTCCGTCTCTCTCTCTCTCTCTCTTTCTGTACAAAACTCAAAAGAAATATTTGCTTGGTTCAAATTTAATATCATCCGAACCTTGAAACTAGAGATAGGTTAACCTCCACCTCCTCTATCAACCGGTGAATTGACAACTCAGTCGGAATCGATGCTTTCGAGCAGCAGCTTACACTAAGAGAGAGAGAGAGCTTAGCATTAAAGTAGAGAACATGGGTGTTATTGGAGATGGCGATAAGCTCCCAAGTTGACACTTAAAAAAAAAACTTATCTATCTATCATATATGTATTGGAAAACAGGTTGGGTGTAAGAGATAGTGGCGTAGTTATAGGCTTTAAAAATATTTCTATTCTAAGACACCTTAAAAATTCGCATATACAGTATGAATTTATTTAAAAAAAAAAATATTAATAATAATATCATTCTGTAGTTTGGTTAAAATATGGCCGAAATATAAAGTTAAATTGAGAGTGATCTCTTCTCTAATCTACTAATTCATGATTAAACTAAAAATCATTGTAATTGTAGAATCCCTGGTAGAAAATAGTAGCTCGTTTTCTGGGGGTCTGGCCATATTTTCTGCCCTTCTTCTTCTTAAGGTGCCGTCTCCCTTCGAAGTTTGGCCATCATCATGACTATGATAGCCTTAGAAGCCGCTGCCCGGAATAGACCAGAAGTCGAGGAGAACCCGAACCACTCGCGCAGGTTTTTTAGCCAGGATGTTCTTCTTCTCCCGACGCTCCGCTTTCCCCCAGATCTTTCCATCCATTATAAGACAGAGCATTGAGTCTCGCCTCGAAGAACATGCCCAAAGATACTCCAGCTTTCGTCTCTTTACAATGAACATTAGTTCTGGTGTTTTGTTCATGGCTAGCAGAACGTTCGTTCTGTAGACCCACATTTCGAAAGCGTCTACACGTTTATACAGATCCTTATTTAGGGCCCATGAAGAATGTCGAGAACACAAAGCACCGAACCATCCTTAGCCTCAGTTGAGATTCTTGTTGGTTAGTAGAGAATGCATACGGAGGAAAACACTTCTTGCTTGTTCGATCCTGCTCTTAATTTCTTCAGCGCAAGTCCATTTATCGTTGACTATGGTAAGCTAAAATATTTAAATTTCCTGACCTGTACTAATCGCTGGCTTTCAATAATCAAGGGTGGGTGAATTTATACACAACAAGATATTTGGTCTTGTTTTTATTTATTTTCTGCCCAGAAACACCAAAACTGATTCTGGCCTGAAAATGGCGACACTCTAGCCAGATCACGGGCAGAAAGTGGCCAAAAGTGGTTGGGCAGAATCTTGGCAGAAATACTGGCCAGGAAAGATAGCCAAACAAAAATATTGGATGAAAATAATGGCCAGATTTTGGTAAACAGAATCTTGACAAAGAAAACTTGCCAGAACCTGAGCAGAAAAGTTTTTTAAATGGCGGGTAAGAAAATATTGTCAAAAATAGGCCGAAAAAATGGCCAGCCCGTACGGAAATAGTATATGCCCTAAAATATAAGCGAATATAAGCACTTATAATTGCTTATATCCTCACTTATAAGCAGAAATATGACCTGAAACTTATATTCTTCAAATTATATATTAACTTATAAGAAAAATTATAATCGGATATAATTTGAATTATAACCAATAGATATAACTTTTTATATGTCTCGGAAATTATATTTTGGATTATATTATAGTATATCCAAAGATATAATTTTTTATTATAATTGTAATTATATTCGCAAATATGACTGCATTATACATATTCATGAGGGTACAGTGACTCTTTAGTTTCTTACGAGGGCACTTATTAATAATTAACCGTTAAAATAAGAAAAAAAAAAAATTAGGAGAAATAGTTGCCATGTTAAGAAAATATAAATATTTTCCCATGTTTACGATTTTTTATTTATTTACATTTTGAATTCTAAAATATCCGTAAATTTTTTGTGCGGCGAATATAAATAAAATTAATTTATAAAATAAATAATAAAAATTTTTTTTTATTATTTTTTTTTTTTTTTTTTTTATAATTTTTTAATTTTAAAACCAAAATAATTTTTTTAATATTTTTTTTTTTTTTTTTTAATTAAAACAAAATCAAACTTCATATTTATTTTTTAAAAATTTATAATTTCGAGATTTTAATTAAAAAAAGGAAATTTTAGGATTTTTTAAAAAAAAAAAAAAAAAAAAGAAAAAATAGAAGAGAAAGAAGGGGGGGAGGTAACCCCCCCCCCCCCAAGAGGGGGATATGTTTTATAAATTAATAACAACAATTATATTTTAAAATTTATATAATATATAATATAGAGAGAATATCTCCCGAGAAATATAATATAAAAAATAGGGTAAGATTATATCCCGAGAAATATAATATAAAAAATATGAGTGGGCTGATAAGTTTAAAATAAAAAAAAAACAAAAAAATGTTATATATTCTTATTTATATATTTTAATACCAAAAAATGACCCCCCGCATATTTTTGAAGGTTTTTTTTTTTTGCCACATTTTCCGGAAGGGGAGATCCTGCCCTGTGATACTTTTTAAATGGTGCTCGTGGATTATGCCCTTAAAAATTCTGCCCGGAAATGCCAAAACAGAATCTGAGGGAAAAAAAGGCAAATTTCTGGCCAGATTTCATTTTGGCCCGCGCTTACCCACCCCTGGCTGGCCTAGCCTGTATACGAGAAATTTTCAAAATAAATGAAGTTTATTTTTTATTTAGTCAAAATGTCACCAGTATGTTACGCTTGTCGCTTTTAGAAAATTTTATTTTTAGTCACGAGAGAAACAAGAAATCCAAATAAATAATAAATGTTATCTAGTTGTTTGATTAAAAAAATATATATATTTTTAACTGTGAAAATTGATTTTTGAATTGAATAAGAGCGAAGGGTAATTTTTTTGTTAGTTCATATGAAATTAAATAAAAATGATGGCAGGCACTATTTTATTTCGAAATATAAAGACACTTTTTGTTTTTTGATAGAAATTAATTATAATCTTTTGGTGGTCACAGCAAGTTTATTTTTATTTAATTCTTTAAAAAAACCATAATGGCAAAGAAAAGACTTGAATAAATATTAATTATAAAGAGGCAACAGCAAAGTCCGCGCTCGGGTTTCCCCCCCCCTCCCCTCCTCTTCTTCTAAATTTTCATTAGGAATAATTGTTTAAGTAGTAAAATTAATTAAATCCTTCTTATTTTAAGATTTTTCAGTGGAAAATATCACTCTCTCTCTCTCTTTCTCACTCTTGAGTTTTCAAACATAAACTCATTAAAAAGAAAGAGAGAAAATATTTTCCATTCACTTCTTTTAATATTAACATTATAGGAAAATTTATTAAAAAAAAATAAAAATGAATTGATAGATCATTCAGGGATTTGGATAAATCAAAACGAAATCTTTAAACATCTTATAACAATATCTAGCCTATATATATCAAAAATCTGGTGTGACTGGTAGCACAGCACACCTTTGTTAAGAAAAGGTTGTGTTCTGATTTTTGTTTCGAGATATATTTAGTTTCCACCACCGATATATTAGAATTCAAGATGTAAAATTTATAAGTAGGAAAATATTTATATTTTGTTAACATGGCAACTTTTTCTACATACTTTCCTATGGATTACAAGAGTAAAGTGGTCTTCAGAAGATTTCAATGGCAAAATGAGAATATATATTTTAAAGAGAATCTAAAAAATAATTGATTTATGAATTTTAATCAAAATCGTTGGAGCGAATTTTGAGAAAATCGAAAAACACAGAAAAAGTACATCAGTAAAGTACTAGTACTCTTTTGGCCGATATTGTTCAAAAGATTTGTGTAACTTATAAATTGTGTAAAATATCCAAATTTAACTCTAGGTTATTTAATTTTAATTTACAAAATATTTCAACGGTAGAAAGTTTAAATTTATATTTTATTAAAGCCTCCCTAGCCCTCGTGCTTGGCGTAGTTGATAGCGCGCCTGCCTTTTATACCAAGGGTCGAGGGTTCGGATCCCAGGCAGTCCGATCATTTTATTTAAGCCATTTGGATACCAAATGGCTTGAATAAGAATGCCTGGACCCCCAATAGATATATTTACAATTAACGAGTATCGTAAAAGGTCTTAAATGGCCAGAGTTGCCAAAAAGATTGTGGGCATATGTGTGTGAATATGAGTGTGAATGGGAAAAAAGTGTGAATGCTACAAAAAAGCCTCCCTTGCCTTTCTTTTCCTATATTCTTTAGAAAGTCTTCTGATCTTTAAGTTGAATTTAATGAAACAGAATTCATAGATTTTATAATCTTCCCCCAAACATCTCGAAATCGTAACTTCAACAATTAATAACACGGAAAGAATTACGGAACGAAAATAATTATACTGTAATATTTAGAAGATTTTCTTTGAACATATAAAATTTTATTCAAAATTCCTACAGGCTATGGAAATATGCAGAGAGGACATTAGCGAATTAGTAGCAAAAATTTCAGCATCGTAAGTTTTGAATATTTTGAATTTTATTTGATAGAAATGTTTGTAATTAATATCAAATTACCCCCTCTCGCTCCTGAGGCCGAGATAATTTTCTAAAATATTATTATTTAATAAAATTTTGAAACTTATAACTTAGAATTTTATAATTTTGCAATTTTCATATATACAAAATCTTTCATCTAGTGCCTACTGTTGATAATTTACAAAAAAATCTGGTGTGACTGGCGCACAACTTTCTATTACCGAAGGTAAGATTGTCCGTGTCGACATATATTTAGTTTCCGCCGATATGGTATATTCAAGGTGTAAAATTTATAAGTATGGGAAAATATTTATACTTTGTTACCATGGCAACCATTTCTCCTATCCTTTCTCTGAGGTACAAGACTAAAGTGGTCTTCAGAAGATTTCAATGGCAAAATGAGAATATACATTTTAAAGAGCATCTAAAAAAATAATTGATTTTTGAATTTAAAAAAAAATCGGAGCGAATTTTGAGAGATTTTGATAAAAAGCTTATTTTCACGTCTCAGGTGGATGTCTAACTTATATATAAAATTTCAACCTCCTAGTTCAATTCCTTCATGCTTCAAATTGAACCCAGACACACACACAGAGAGACAGACAGACCATGTCACGAATACCACTTTTTTGGATTCAGGGGACCTCAAAACGTGAAGAAAATCTCGACATCGAATTTTTGACATGAATCTAATACTTTCTCTCTATATGTATATGTATATTAACATATACATATAGGTAAGGGAAAGTAAAAATTGAATAGAACTACATAATAGAATTATTCCATATCCAATACATGAAATTTTTAATTAATATTTGACACAAGAGGAAGCGAATAATAATTAAAGCCCTTAAAAAGAGATTATTATTATATATATATTGTTGGTGATCTCCTCCCACCGTCGAAAACCGATCTATTAATTAATATCGGCGGGGCATAATAATATTCGGGTATAAACAAATATGATAATAATAATAATTAAACTCCAAAGTACAAGATTAAATTTTATAACTTTTCCAGCCAGCAGGTGTTAAAAGGATTACATCCCCTCCTTCCTCCACCTCCTCCCCCCTCCCTCTCCTTTTCATTATATTTTAATTAATTTTATGAGAGAGTTCGGCTTATTTTGATAACAAAATTATAATTATTGTACCATTAAATGAATTATTTCTTTTTAATTTTAGTTTGGTTAAAAAAATTAATGATTAAGTAAATACAATAAATGGAGTTAAAACGAAATTTTTTTTGCCCTAAATTTTTTAATATGGCTTATGGTCAGCCATGAATGGGACTTGTGTACAACCATCTATATTTATATAAATCGCTAATGTCCGTCTGTCTGTCTGTCACGCTCTATTTAGGCAACTTCCCGTTGGAATTTTGAAATGAAATTTTATACACAAGGAAGGAAGCAGGTGCAGCCAAAATTAAAGCCTCCGATTTTGTTACAATTAATGAGACGTTTCGAGAAAACTTTATTTCCTCATCATCAGTCTTTCAAATTGTATTTGTCCCGGAGTTGTTAAAAGGGCACAATACATTTATTATGTATTTTCTTTATGGGTGTGATATTCATTGACTTGTTCAGTGAGAATGTGTCCTTCCTTGTGTATAAATCAACAGCCACGTACTTCATTGAAATTTTATATGCATAAAGAGGACCTCGGGATTACAGGAAAATTATTTTCATCCCGAAATTCCTATAAGTTTTTGAGTTATTAATTCTTAAAGTTACGATTTCTCCCATAGGAAATGTATAAAGAAATATTTATGTATTCTTTTTATTTGTGTATTCCATGAATGTAAACACTGTCTGTTTGTTATCTGTCTGTAAGTCCTCGGGGCTTGGTGAAGGGGTTAGCGCGCTAACCTCGTATACCAAAAGTCGCGGGTTCGGACCCCAGGCAGTCCGATGATTTTATTTAAGGGATTTGGATACCAAATGGCTTAAATAGAAATGCCTGAACCTCCAATAGATATATTTAAACATACGAGTATCGTTTAAAGTCTTAAATGGCCTAAGTTGCCGAAAAGGCTGTGTGAATGTGTGTGTGAATGAGAAAAAGTGTGAATGTTTAAAAAAAAAAAAAAATATCTGACTGTAGGCAAAACAGCTAGGAGATTGAAATTTTATATTTAATTTAGGCACCTCCCTAAGGGGGAAAATAAGCTTTTGAACAAAATCGGCCAAAAAGTGCTTTATTGATGTACTTTTTTAGTTTTTTTCGATTTTCTCAAAATTCGCTCATACAATTTTGATTAAAATTTCTAAATCCACTATTTTTTAGGATGCTCTTTAAAATGTATATTCTCATTTTGCCATTGAAATGTTCTAAAGTCCTCTTTACTCTTGTACTTCATAGGAAATGCTACGGTATCAAAATATAAATATTTTCCCATACTTATGAATTTTACATCTCTCGAATGTATCGTACTGTCGGAAACTAAATATATGTCGACACAAAAAATCTGGGTAATAAGCACAGAACACAACTTTCGATTTTTTACTTTCTCTTACCTCTATATATATATGTTAATATATAGTGAGAGAAAATATTGGATTCATGTCAAAAATTCGATGTCGAGATTTTGACGGATATACACGTTTTGAGGTTTATTTATTTATTTCAATAAAAACCACTAGTCAAAATTGGATTAAAACCAGGGTTTTAACCGAACCCCCCTGTCCCGAAACGTTGACGAAAATAAAGAATTTTATTTTTCCTGGTTCAGTGGATGGTCCAAACAGATTTAATTATTCACTATTGAATGCTGAATCCATTCGTATATAGATTATTAAAGCAATTAGTAAAGGAAAAAAATCAAGTACAAAATTTTTCTTTTAAAATAAATAACAACAAAAAGGAAGGGCTTAGTTAAAAAAAAAAAAAAAAACACGCAACGTGGGAAGAGAGAGAACGAATAGAGATAGATCCTAAACAGCAACAAACACATAGACAGACTTGAGGGGGGGGGGTTGTGCAGATAAACACTTACCGTTTGCCACGGAGATAAATTCCCTTACACGTAAGAGAATTTATCTTCCTGGTTGGCTCTCGGTGAGGGCTACAAATTTTGTCTGCTGGGCATTTCTCTCTCTCTCTCTCTCTCTCTTCAGATTTCAAAGAAAAAAAGTGAAATATATCCATTAAAACAATCGGGCAATGTTTGTTTAAAAGCCACTTCATTCAATCATTTAGACGTGTCTTAAAAAAAAATCTGGTGTGACTGATCGCACTGCACCATTCGGCAAGAGAAAGTTGTGTTCTGTGCTTGTCACATCAGATTTTTTGTGTCTAGCTTTCCGCAGTAGGCTCTACATTATATAGAATTTTTTTTTTAATTTCACCCTTTTAGCCCCTGGCCATTGGGAGATGCGCAACTATTTCCCATATCCTTCCTATGAAGTACATGTACCAGAAGATTTTTTTTTTTAATTTCAAATAAAAATAAAAAATTTGAATTATTTTTTCCTCAATCAAACATTATATAAAGTACCTATATACTGTATTAAGAAGATTTGTAGAGTAGGGTGAATTTGAATTAATAAATATCTCTAAGGGGATGTGTGAGACGAGGGGGATCGAATTCTACATAAAACTACAAACAAAGGAAACTCTTGTTTGTAGTGAAATATATTCACGAAACGAAAGATGGAGATACAGGCTTGTAAAAAGTTTTTTTTTTTTTTTTTTTGGCAACTCAGGCCAGTAATATAAGACTTTGACGATATCCGTTATTAATTAATATACATATTGGGGGTTTAGGCATTTATTTCTATTCAAGCCAATTGGTATCCAAATGATTTTTTTTTTTATTATAAATAAATAAGGGAAGCGAGTGCAGAAGAAAGCACTGGCATTAAAAAACAAATTCCACCTCCAAATATCACTATAACACTGATGAGAGATAAAAGTTTAAGAATAATTTCTTTTATTTAATAAAAATTTCTTATTAAATATTATAGGAAAACTAAATTCTCTGTTAGGGTGGTAGAGGGTGAGGAGGGTGAGAAAGTAATCCATTTGCTTAAAAGTAAAATTTTTACAAAAAAACAATTATTTTAAATTTTATTTTTAAATAAAAATACTATTTTGTTTATTAGAAGGGATGATTTACACCCTTTCTCACCCTCCCCCTGGAGTACAAGATTTCATCATATAATTAAAAATTGGATAATTTTATAAGTATATGTTGAGAGAAAAAAAAAAATTGAAAAAAGATATTTAATTCGTTATGAAAATATTCATTACCTTAATAATAAGATGAGCAGACGGGGTGTGGTGTGATGAGGTTGGGGGATGAACGTCTTATTTGCACAAATCACAACACAATATAAAATAAACTAAACACATACGCGAGAGAGAGAAAGAGAAACCGAATGACTCTTGGCTCGACTCGAATTCAACTAAATGACAGACCGCCTGGCAGATAGGCAACAAGCAAGCATTGCTCTCTGAGTAAAATTATCAAATAAGTTCTCTATTAAAAAAAATTCTATTTACTTGCAAACTAACGGGGTTTTATTCCGTTGGGAATAAAATCGAAATTAAATAACTATTAAAAGACTCACTTCATTTATCCACCATTAAAACTCACCGCAATTTAAATAAAATATTTCCAAGTGTTATTTTTTGTATTTATTTATTTATTAGGGATAAATTTGAATTAAAATTAAAATAATATTTAAAAGACTTATTTTATTTACCCACTCCTATTATCAATAAATAATTATTTTTTATTAAGGTTTTTTACTTTCTCTTACCTCTATATATGTTAATATATAGAGAGAGAAAGTATTGGATTCATGTTAAAAATTCGATGTCGAGACGGATATACACGTTTTGAGGTCCCCTGAGTCCAAAAAGTGGTTTTCGGTTCAAATTTATTCAAATATCATCAAGCAAAATTGGACCGGACCGTTTTTTTAATGCAACTGAAAGGGAAAACGCCCCTTTTAAGACAACAAAACCGACGGGTAAGCTCAAGGCTCCACTTTCGAACACATCAATCAGGCACTGCAATTAAATGATTAATTCTATCACCTGGGTGAATACAAATGTGCGGAGGTTTTAATAAAAAGAATAAATTTTTTGGACCCCCTTGTTTCAAATTATTTGATACGTATGAAATACTCTTATTTAATAGCTAGACCATTTGGTAATATTTTGATATCAATTTCATTCATATTGCATCTCTGGCTGATAATTTTCATTAGGTGGAAATTAAAACAATTCTCTGTCATTTTTTTTTATTTTTTTGTTTAATCTTTTTTTAAAAAGAAGAATAAATTAATAATACCGCATAATAAATATTTATTTAAAAAAAAAAATTGAAATTTTTTAATAA
>JAKCPI010017416.1:0-25177 GCA_023213315.1 Euborellia annulipes | reverse complement strand
CATAAGTTGTCAGTGCAAGATTTACAGCAGCTGCTTGCTTGTTGGCGTTTTAGATATGACCATAAAAACTTCTTAGGGTTAGAAAAGGACTTTTATTTTAAAATCTAAATCAAATAATTACACAATATATAGAATGATCAGGGCCTGTAGTCATTAAGCTGAGTAGGTTGCAACCTAGGGCGGCAAGGACTGAGAAACGGCCGGGTGAAAAATAAATAATAAGATTTTTTCAGTTACCTTAATCTGGAGTAATAGCTACCAATATGTTACAAATAGTAATACCTCGATAAGAATAGTTGAATACATTTATTTTAACTTTTATCTCAAATTAGTAGTCCTACACCTTGTGGTGAGATTACAAGTAATTTTTTTAAATGTCATTTCTTTGCGAATGCAAATAAAATTTAGCCTACAGGCAACAAACTCTATAATCAGAACCTGAGAACAATAACAATATAGTAAGTTTGCTAACGGATCTTGGTTGGACACGGATCCACAACTTGGGACTGAGAATTTCCCTCGATAGGTTGACCGAAATATTTGTCAAATAAAAATGTAATGTGGAACTGACAGTGAAGAATAACTGAGTTTACATTTCTCTGAACTTTCATATATCTACTAAAATCACCATCAAACCAGCATTATTCAAAAACTAAATTTTTTGACATTTAGATTTATTTACTCTCCGATTTAAATCATTTTTATCACTCAATACGAAAAGCGAACCACACCTTAGCTTGGCTTAGGAAACAAGACCTATGTCTAACTTGTTAAGATTAACACAGATGATTCTTGTTCAAGCCCAGTCCCAGCAGTTTTTAATTAAATAAAAATTGCTTTCTGGAGATCTTTATAAATTTTTAAAATTTTATTTTTCTTCTTCTCAAGATGGAGATGGCTAAGAAAAAGCAATTTGTTTGTTTTTTTATTTATTTTAGGCTGCGACAGCTGGCAGTTTCAATGGTCTCTATCCCATCATCATCAGGCCTACGAAATAATACAAATTATTGTACAATAACCTTTAGGAAATAATCTTCTTCGTCATCTCCATCTTGAGCACAAGAATAAATCTTTAAAGATTTATATAGATTCCTAAGATATTGAACAATCTCTTATCTTGGTAAGGAGATAATCAGCAAACATGAATTATAGATCCAGGTGAAAATCAAGTTAATTATCATTAACAAGAATCAAATTTACATACATGTTAGTAGTCTTTCACGATTCCGATAGGTGGCTACTTCCAAAGGTCGGCTTGGTATCTTGCATTTAAAAAGAATTATCATTACTTTATTTTTTTACAAGATACATAATACTATACAAACTACCCCAACAAAGCATTTATTTGCCAACAAAGACATGTTCCTCTTATATATTTCGTTCTCTTTTTCATTTTTTTTTATCCATCTCTATTCTAAATAAAATTGGATATGTATGTAATTTATCAGCCATTCAATTAACCTTGTATTATAATAATTTGCTTCAGATTCTCTTTCAAAATGGTTGTTCACTTCCTGTGAAGCATCCTTCAGAATTGATGACGTTCCCCAAACCCGGTTTGCCCTTTCAGTTCTCTACTATTCCTCTTTACTGGGGGCTGAATCAAAAGCACTCAGCCGGAGGCAGCAGAGAGACGAGATTCATTCATCCATTTTATTGCTAACCCTTCCTGATAATAAAATAACAAAGCTTTTTTTGGAGGACTATAACTAACTAACACCTAAAAAAAATGCATTATTTTTATGTCTTTTAGGTAATGATTATAAAATTATTTAGCGAAGAAAAAAAAACTTTTGAGGTTAGATAATAAAATTTAAATTATCCATTTTAAAAGAAAATCAATCAAAATAGATCACCCTAAAACTAACATACGAATTCTTTTATTTTTTTTTTACTTTTTAATGGATTAAAATAATTTTTTTTTTTTTTTTTTGCAAAATTTAACACATTATCTTTTTGAGAGAAGCCAATTCTTTAATGTAACTTTATATTTTTTTAGAAAGTCTCCACCCTTATATTTTATTTTATCAATACATCCCTATTAGATCTATTGTATCCTTTTCATTTGGCATCGCAGATTATTTATTTTAATTTTACTTTCCCTTTCCTATATATGAATATAAATAGAGACAAAGTATTGGTTTGATGTCAAAAATTCGATGTCTAGATTTTGATGGATGGCTATACACGCTTTTGAGGTCCCATGAGTCCAAAAAAGTGGTTTTTGTAACATGGTCTGTCTGTGTGTCTGTGCTCAATTTAAGACATGAAGCAATTGAGCTACTAGGTTGGAATTTTATATTTAAGTTAGACACCCCCCTGGGGCGTGAAAATAAGCTTTTAACCAAAATCAGCAAAGAAGTACTAGTACTTTACTGATGTACTTTTTCAGTTTTTTTCGATTTTCTCAAAATTCGCTGAAACGATTTTGATTAAAACTCATAAATCAATTATTTTTTAGATGCTCTTTAAAATGTATATTCTCATTTTGCCATTGAAATCTTCTTAAGACCTCTTTATTCTTGTACTTCATAGAAAAGATAGGAGAAATGCTTGCCCTGGTAACAAAATTTAAATATTTTTCTGTTTATAAATTTTACATCTTGAATTCAAATGTACAGTGAGCGCCACATTTAAGTCCCTACCTGGTATCTAGAGCCTTAAGTATATGGTATAGAATATTATGTATAGTGAAATAATTTTAATGACCCAAAAGGTAAAACGGTACAGATGATTTTATTTTACCTTTTCAAAAAAATAATTATTTCAGTATATACCATATACTTAAGGCTCTAGATACCAGGTGGAGACTTAATTGCGGCGCTCACTGTACCGTACTGTGGGAAACTAAATCTATGTCGACATAAAAAATCTGGTGTGACAAGAACACAACTTTTGATTACCGAAGATTTTTTGCTGATAGTGGTCTAGTTGTTTATTTCTAAGGCACTTGTTTTTGAAAATATTCAGAAAATTTGCCTGAAAAAGGCTAATCATGATTATGATGATTATGATCATAATCTCAAATTTTTTGGTTCCTAGTTCCCTTAATTCCACGTCTTTCTAGTCAAAACATTGGTCTAATATTGGAATATTTTCACTGCTCCCATCTAGCGCCACGTCTCAATGAGCAGCAGTTGCTCAGAGTTTGGAAACTACTGGGCTAATAAAATTTCCAGATATATTTAAGAATGCTTGAATGTTATCGGCTTTTAAATGCAAATCAATCCTCGGCTGTGGTTATTTATTTACTGAGTTCTTAAGGGTAACAAATTTATAAATTTTCCATCTAAACCGCTAATATAAAATTTAATTTAAAAAAAATTTCTAGATCTAACCCAGTCATTATTTTGAACTTTTCTTGATAGCTCACTGTTTATTATTTTAACGTCATTTTGTCAATTCAGACTCTCGCCCTTTAATTTCATTTAAATATTTTATCGTTCACTTTTACAATGGATTAACTTTCTATATTTGTTCTCTCATAAAATAAAATTTTCTCTAATTTTTAGATCTTAATTAGATAGATGAAAAATTATGATAGTTTCTGAGTTTATTTAATAAATTAATTTGTATTTTAAATTATTTTACTTAAACTACAGATAGATATGGGTATAATAGGTATTATTGTCATAGCAATAATTTTTAATAAGAGGACTTTGAGATCATTTGAAGAGGATTTAGGAGATCATGAGGGTCTCAATAATGCGCCGGGATGGTTGAAGGGCTTAGTCGGGCAAGGGCGATGGCGAGAGAGATAATGATGAAATAACTTGGAAACATGTGTAAATTTAAATTCGTTTACCAAGAATGTATGAATAATATCGTATTTTCTATTTTAGCTAAAAGTATTTATCCATCATAATGATATTAATTTGAACATGTCAAAAAAGAAATAAAGAAAATTAATAAATTATTAATAAGAAGGTAAATTTATTAAAAAATTTTCTTCCCAAAATGCCAAGTTTTTTTAATCGATCGAGCAAACTTTGCTTACTTAAAAGCTTTATCGTTGAATTTTTAAATGTTTTTTTTTTTTTTTTATGTTTATCTTAAAGGTATGGACTTAATTAAAATTGGTTGAATCCATTTACATAACATCTAAAAAAAGTAGCCTATTGCATTTTTGATTTTTTGTCTCAAGAAAAAATTTTATTTGAACAAATTATATTTGAATATTTTTCATAATCTTGAAATTATAGTGAATTACTAATATTATAATTTAAACTATTGTAAATAATGGCAATATTTGCTTTTTTTCTGTAGCCCCGAGATGTTAGATATTTTGCTTGGATGATTAGTTTGATTGTTTGCATAAATTCCAGGGGCAAGCAAGTTTTATTTTTATTTTTAATGAATATCTCCTTCATGCGAGAGAAAAATATAGTATAATAGGCCTATATATCTTGTAAAAATGACTAAAGCACCTTGGCAGTAGTGCAGTGGTAGAGATTTTGCCTCTTGTTCTAAGGGCCAAGGCTTCGTCCCAAGTCGCAAAAATTTATTTCTGTTGTCTTGAATCATCTCGAACAATTTAAATTTATTTCAATTAAATTGACTACCAATCAATTAAAATAAATAGAGACGTTGTCTAAGTTACCCCTGATGTCGAAAAAGACCTTAAATAAAATATATATTGTTTTAAAAAAAAATGTATTCAAAGAAACAAAATTTTTTTTTCGAAAATAATTAGAATTTTTTGAGTTTTGATTTGATTTTCAATCAAGATAAAATTTTCTTGTTTATTTTTGCTAATAATCATCATTTTGACTTAGAGATATCAAAATTTCACTAAAATTGTAGACCAACATGAAGTGATTTTATACCAATTCCCTTTAACGTATCTAGATAAAAATTTTTATAAACCTAGATTGTTTTACTACCTTGTCAAATCATCTTTTACTATCTATCTTCAAGGTATTTCAAGCCTATTTTCATACTAATACCATTTTCTTTATAGATGTTTCATTCATTGTCTCTGCATTTAATAAAATCTAATTACAAAAATATTAAATCTGTATAATCTAATTAAAGGGAGCAGCATTAGGTATTTACAAATGCTAATAGAAAATATGGAAAAGATTAAATTAAAGATCAGATATATTTTATTAAGGAAAAATTGGGTCCGCAAGCGAAATTTTCTCTTACATTGAAAAATCTTTAACTTTTCATTTCTCTATTATTACGTTGGAGAACAATGTGACGAAATAGTCAAGTTATCAAGACTACTTTAAGTATCCCTTTGTTTTTTTCTCTTTCTATTTTTTTTTTTTTTTTTTCATTTTTTTTATTTTCCAACCCGGCAGCAGCAGCAGCAGCTCTGGTGGTCGTGAATCGATCTTTCTCTCTCACTTTGTACGGGGGTGGATGAGGAGAGCGAAATGCGTTCGTATTTGGTTCACATACAGCTTTCGGCTAGATTCGGGTAATCTCGTGCAGAGGGTGGCGGAGAGGAAGGGAGGAAGTTCCAGCTGTTTTGCGGTGCGGGGAATCCCCAGCTCCAGGTGACTGACTCCCACTTTTCGGGTTTAAACCCCGGGCCAGTACTTACTATTACTACTACTACTAGTCGTACCCTAAACCCTAGCCTTCTACCCCTACCCTGCCCTAACCTAGCCTCTCACATATCAGCACACTAGATTTTAAAATATTTTAGTAATAATATTATTTTACTGAATGTTGAAAGCAATTTCATCAAATGAATGAATATGAATCAATATCTTAAAATCTAAAGGGGTGATTTTTTTGTCTACATGATATTTAGTTTCAGACACTACGGTATATATTTGAATTTGGTATCCAAATGGCTTAAATGAAATCATCAGACTGCCTGGGGTCCGAACTCGTGGTATACGAGGTTAGCACGCTAACCCCTACACCAAGCACCGAGAGCGAGGTAAGATTTATAAACAAGGGAAATTATTTATACTTTGTACTTTGTTACCATGGCAACCATTTCTCTCCTATCTTTCCTATGAAGTACATCAAGAGTATGTGGTTTTCAAAACAATTTTGAGAGCGAAATGAGAATATACGTTTGAAAGAGAATCTAAAAAAATAATTGACTTTTAAATTTTAATTAAAATCGTTGGTGCAATTTTGAGAAAAAAAAAAAAAAAAAAAAAACTGAAAAGTACATCAACCACTTTTTGGCCGATTTTGTTTAAAAGCTTAAAAACTCACAGTCTTGTTAAATAAAAAGAAATTTTAATAAGAACTTTTAAATTCGTCATTAAAAATCTATGAAAACATTCAAAGATGACTGACTTCAACATGAATTTGCTAGTAAGTTCGTAAGTGCACTAGTCACACCATATTTCTACAATTTGTTTTATTTTTTTTCCAAAGTCAAATTTATTTAGTTGGGGATAACTCTCAGGCTCCTCAAGATTTTCTTGGCCCAAAGGCCCCGACATGTGGATTGCATAGAAGAAATAAAATTTTCATTTATATTTTTAAGAAGGATAAAAAAACAAAAAAAAACACCCCTAGTGTCCAGTGACTTGGGAATAAAAGAAGGTGGAGGAGAGGAGAAATTTAGTGGATTACGAAGTTAAGTGAGATGTCAACTGTGACCGATGACTCTCTGGAGACAGCAAATATTTAACTTTCTATCCGAAGAAGTTAAAAGAAGTGGAAAATCTCCGGGAACTCGCTCAAGAGGTCCTTGAAGATTAGTGGAAATTAAGATTGTTAAAAAAATACGGCACGTTCTAAATATTTATTAAAAACTGATTTTCCCAGGAGATAACCGATCGACCGAAACGAGTTAATAATAACATTAAAGGCTAGAAGGCTATAAAAGGGGCTTTGGTCGTTCTTACTAGTATTTCAATCATCCATTCAAAATGTTTTAAAATTTCACTTTGGCGAAGGCGGGAGAAATGTGAAAAATTAAGAAACTAGTTTAGAGAAACGCGGGTTAGACTAACATAGAAAATGATTTGATTGTTAAGGCGTAATAGGAGCGAAGTGGTTACGCATGTTTTTCCCAATAAGATGGCGTAGTGTGTCATAAAAAGTATGCCCAAAAAATCAAGTAATTCTAAAATTTGCCAAGAGATGTCAGAATGGTAGCTAATAATATTTAATGCATTTGGTTGATTTTCATTGATCTTTTAATAATAACTACTTTATAAATGTTATTATATATTATATTATGTATCTTTTATAAAAGCATAAAAATATATAAATATAGGCCAGATATAGGCTAAAAGGAGATTGGCTGTTAGACTATGCCATCTATTGCAAGAATGCTGAACTAATTTGACAGTTGATTTTTAAATAAATCATCTAAGCTTATTTTAAAAATTTCTTAATATGTGATTAATACTATTAACAATAAATTCATTCTTAAATTAAAAAAAAAAATAAAGATTATTGGGGAGATGATTGCAAGTCGGTTCCCTGATTTTCCTTCTCTTCAACCCTCCCAACTGCCTCAATTCTCAAATATTCTCTTTTAGTAAAAAAGTAAAAAAGATGCTGACCCCTTGTTTAAAGTTTATCCTGTATGCGTTCTGATGACGAAAAGACAAAAAGTTAACTACTGTATTAAAAGAAGTATATATTAAGCGAACAAACTCCTCCCCCCACAGCTTTTCTATCACTATAGTAACAAATACCATGGCAAAGCTAGTGAAATTTAATTTTAAAGATAATAAAAATAAATGTGGAGAAAAGTAGATATATAGCTGGATAGAAGATTTTAAAGTAGCAAGAAGAAGAAAGAGAAGCAGCTAGTAATTATTTCATTTATTTAATACCCATTAGGCTGACGTTTCGGTCTCGGTTGAGACCATCCTCAGAGCTACAACATAGCAGGGATAAAGATAAATTTTAAATTACAATTTTCTTTTAACACATTGGCAATTCATGACTAATAATATACAATATGAGAGACATAAGAAAAAATATATATACCTTATGGGCTGTCAATATAGAATAAATATTACAAACTCAATCATATGATTCATAACCAATAAGTTATAATTACAATATATAAATATAAAACAATATATTGAGGTTTAAAACAGTTGAGTTTATTAGCAGAAGAGTAACAGTCATGTGGTGCGTTCAATCGACTATAGGTAATTAGCATAGGAGCAACTCGTAGCTTATATATAGTACCCCCACCACGCATATGGGTGACGTAGCCGAGCTTGGCATACACACATCAGCGTTTTAAAATATTCCTATAAAGGAAGATTGTGGATTTAAAATCCGTTCTAAAATTCACTGTATTATTTATGAAAATGTGTATGGCCTCTAGTGTCAGCCTTTTGTAGTAGTTTCCTTCAAACCCTAGGATTTTCACACCATCAAAGTTGAAATTGTGTTTTTTATTTATAGCGTGTTCTGCCAATGCAACGCTGGTCTCATTGTTTTTGATATTGCTCCTGTGCTGTGACAACCGACTATTTAAATATTGTCGAGTTTGCCCAACATAACACAAATTGCAGTCGCTGCACGGGACTTTATATACAACCCCAGAGTTTTTAGAAGGGGGTGGGGTCCTTGTTGTTGAAGAGGAAACTCAGGGTGTTGGTCGGTTTGAATGATATTATAATGTCCTCACTTACGCGGCTTATCAGTTTTTTGATGTTCTCTGAGAGCCCTGGCGTATAAGTGAGACTTACATAAGTTTTTACATCATTAGCTACGGGGGTGTTATTACCACTACTCAAATTAGTACCCAAAGACACTGAGATGGGCACAGATTTATTTTTATAAAAATATATTTTAAATATTTTATCAATGAAGTGTCTGGGGTATCCATTATGGAACATGATTTTTCTAATATTATCAAAGCAATCCTTTTTAAATCCAGGACTAGATAACCGATCTGCTCTCAAAATCATATTATACAATAAATTCCTCTTGTGTATAAGGGGATGGTTTGAGTAGTAGTTAACAATGCGGTCGGACTTATTACTCTTCCTTATCCATTTTGTTTTGATACCCTCTCCTTCTCTTAGCAATGCCATATCTAAAAAATTTATTTGGTTGTCTTGCTCTAACTCTTTAGTAAATTTTATTTTCGCGTTAAAATTGTTTAGTACTGCAAGAACTGGCTCGATTTCATTGTCAGGGAGGGCTGTAATGACATCGTCAACATATTTAAAGATAAAGGGTGGTGTATACGGAAATTTAGAGAGAGATTCATCGAAGAGATAATCTATCACCAGATTGGCAATCACGGGACCCAGGCTGGAGCCCATTGGGACGCCCCATGTCTGAGCGTATATTTTGCCATTAAAAGTAAAATACGCATTGTCAAAAATAATTCTTAAAATTTGGAAAAATTGCTCCCTATTTAGAGATGTATAGCCCTTAAATTCATTCCATCTATTAAAAATGATTTCATAAGCTTCATATAGTCGATTGAACGCACCACATGACTGTTACTCTTCTGCTAATAAACTCAACTGTTTTAAACCTCAATATATTGTTTTATATTTATATATTGTAATTATAACTTATTGGTTATGAATCATATGATTGAGTTTGTAATATTTATTCTATATTGACAGCCCATAAGGTATATATATTTTTTTTCTTATGTCTCTCATATTGTATATTATTAGTCATGAATTGCCAATGTGTTAAAAGAAAATTGTAATTTAAAATTTATCTTTATCCCTGCTATGTTGTAGCTCTGAGGATGGTCTCAACCGAGACCGAAACGTCAGCCTAATGGGTATTAAATAAATGAAATAATTACTAGCTGCTTCTCTTTCTTCTTCTTGCTACTTTAAAATAAAAATAAATATTCATCAAAATCTAGCAATGTCGCATTTGGGTTGTTTTTTTTTTTAATAGTTCATTTTATTCTTTAGGGCAAGAGAGGCTTGTTATCTTTGAGAGTATTGATGAACAAAAATAAAGGAGGTTTTACTTTTCTTTTTATTCAGACTATGTATAGGCTTTTCTCTCATCATTTTATGTTTATTCAAGTGGTCGAGTCAGAATATGGGGAACGCTCTGAGGGCATTATTATTATTATTATAATAGTTCAGCTCCTTGGGATAGGCCTAGTGGTTATTAACAATGTCAACAATTCCGTCTTGAGTCCTAACCAGAGTTGATAAATATTCTGATCTAAAATACAGGGTGGTTACGATACTCAGGCCTGGCTTTTAAATTATATACTTAAAATTGGACTTTTTTAAAGATATTTTTCTACAATAGTGCGGAATTTCTTAATTCTTTTCTATAAATAAGAGTATTAGAAGTTCTAGTAAATAATTATGCTGACCCCTGGTTTAAAGTTTATGCTGTGGTCGAAATACAGTACTATTAAAAAGTTAACTACTATATTGGGTCGCTCTAATTTTAAGTAAGGAAATCTTTTTCATCGAATTTAATTAACTTGACAGCCATTAATATGAGATCAAATTTTGTATTTATTTTTGAGTCTGAACCTTTTCCTAGTCTTAACCTTGGACTTCCATTGAGTAATTTACAATAATCGTTCAATAGTGTAATTATTACAATATCATTTCGTTCCAAACATTTATTTGTTTTATTATTCTTCTGATTCCTTTTTTTATTTTAAATTTTAATGTAAATTCGCGATTAGAAATGCGACAAATGTAAGATGATAGTAATAAGAAATAAGGAACGAAAAGTTACGTGAGTCAATTGAGATTGGAGATTTGACCCCGAGAAATAAGAACAGTTTCAAGGACTGATTGCTTCTTACGATATGTCTCCCTAAATGGGCTGCCATCTCAGAAGAAGTTCAAAAGACCATAAAAAAGAAATCAAAATGATGAGAAGAAAAAGGGGAGAAGGGAGGGGGGGGGACTCACAAACACGTACTGAGGTCGACATATAAATCAAACCAATCACCTTTTCCATTTTATAATTGTTTGTTATCTGCCCATCTGAGGGGGTCGGCCAAGCGAGAATGATTTCCAATTAAATTATCACACTTAAAGAGAGAAACTTTCCAGTTGATAAAAAATTATATTAATATTCATGAATGTAAAAAAAAAAAATAATATTTTTTATTATATGTTAGGGGGAAATTTATTCATAGTTCAATTCAATGGTGGGGGAGAATATTTATTTGATTATAACTTTTTTGTTTAAACATTTACATAAATTGTGAGTTTGAATTTGAAATTCAAAAAAAAAAAAAAAAAAAAAGAAAAAAAAAAGTGGGAGGGTTTTAATATCTTTGCCTGAATAAAGGATCAAACAGGTTTATTAATTAATATAAATATATATTGGAATAATCATATCATAAAATGTCACCTGATAAAATGTTAAAAAGGACTTTTATGTCATTCATTGGCATGGATGAAAATAAATACAAAGGATTTTTTTTAAAGGGAAACCTCTTTAAAAAAATCTTTTTAATGTTTTTTGTTGCAATTTGAGGGACAAAATCCTTCACTTGGAAAAAAATGTTCATGTTTTTGAATTCTCTAGTCCTGAAGAAATGTTAAGGCCAAAATATTCCTTTTCATCCCTCCGAATTTAATTGAAGGCCCTAAGATTAACGAAAAGGGTGGAAATAAGTAGGGCCCCCCCCCGCCCCGAAAACGGTACGTGGTGGGGTAAAACGGAGGTCATATTTGAATTCAGGAGGTCATTTTACTTAAGAATCTGAAGGAATTATCTAGGACTTTTTTTTCTTGCCGAGTAGAGTAATTAGAGACCTATATCCGGTAGATGTGTTATTTTTGATGAAAACCTGGAGGGCTGAATGAAGAGCAGAAAATAGAGAAAATAATTTTGTTATTTTATAGAGACACATTTCATTAAATTTTTGACGTCAAATTATCCCAACGTGTAATTAATTGTCTTTCGTCATTTTGACGTGGAATAGAAAAAAGTAGTCATCACATATTGCTAAATATTTTTTTTTTAAATATTAATTTTACTTTTCATTTATCCGTTTGATGTTCCTTAAATATTTGAACTTATAATTTAATAAAATTTTCTTTGCAAAATATCTTTTATCTAATATTCTTCTCTAATATTTTTATTATACGAGTTTTTATCCGAACCCGGGATCTTCAGCCAAACCGGGATTGGAGCAGAGGCGTACCGAGGCAGTTGGGGGCCTGGGGCGGCACTAGAAGAGGGGGGCCTTATATTGAATTTTTTTTTGGAGGGGGATCTTTAAATATCCTTCACCTCCATACACAAAAATATTTTTAAAATACCGTATATCCCTGAACCTTAAGGGCCCCGGGGCCTCTCAAAGATAAATTTTCATTAAATTTTTTTTTTATAAATATATGGGGGCCTATGTCAGCTCGGAGCCTGGGGCGGGCCGCCCCCTCGGTACGCCACTGGATTGGAGTGTTTCTATTAAATCTATATCAGACCATTGTGCCCTCGAACATACCATCAAAAATTCATATTCCCCCAATATATGAGGTATGAGTTCTTACGAGTAAGAAATCTAAAAATCCTTATATTAAAAAAAATCTTCCTCGGAAATAGACTGGAGATTCCGAATTCGGGGCACACCCAGGGCCCCGGGGCTATATATTAATTCCCTCCCCCCCCCCTCCCCCCTATAAAAAGTAATTTAAAAATTTGTTAAATACTATTTTGTCTTCTCAGCTAAAATACGAAAATTATTATTTTTTATTGGAATTTTAAGGTTGGAACTCAAAGGGCCCGAGCCCCTCTCTCTCTGCGGCCCTGGTCATGCTATACAAAATTTGTTCAATAGTCTTACTTTATACCTTCACACATCCTTTTATCCTTAGTAAAATATTTAGTTGATACTATTATGCTTTATGGGGTTATGAAAGGTATGAAAAATTCCTTAAACTCGGATATTTACCACCTGACAGACGGCGAGAGAGAGGAGGGTTAAATTTTTTACAAGATCTATATTCGAGATATATGGAATAATATATTTAGTTTATGTGTCTCTTGAAACAGGTAATAAACAATCCCCCGTTATTAGCCAGAGGTGGAAAGTTTATAAATATTTCCACGGGGCGGGCGGCTTCGCGGTCCCAACCGCCCTCGATTTATTTAAATGATAAATGATATAGGTTTATATATTTTTGTGTACACAATGAGGGATAATCTGTCCTATATACATGTTTTAGAATAAATAAAATAAATAAAAATATGGATTATTATATGGGGGTTTTAGATCCAAAGCCCTTAAAGGTTCGATATTAAGAAAAAAGTTATTTAAATCTTCGTGTGTATGTGTATTTGGAAACATAATTTGAGTTTTTAATAAAGAAAATGTAACGCACTCTTAAAATGATATAACGAATTGAAAAAAAAAAAAAAAAATTAAACACGTATGAGGAATATTCTCGTTAGCTTTGTTTCAATCTGTCACCAAAGAGATTTGATTCCCTTTCCCACAATATAATTGGACCAATCGATTCAAAATTAGCACTCTCCAATGAACAGAAACAATCTCTTTTCAACAAAAAGTAAAAGTTTTTTCATTACAAAACAGTTTTGGCTCTCTTTTCTCTCTTTAATTTGGTTTATTTCCCTTTGTTTGTAAAGATTATCAACAAACTAAATAGAAGTAGGAAAAAAATCATTAAAAAGACCCTAACTTGAACTAATATTTACAATTAGATAAGTCAAGAGATTAATTTTTAGGGAGATACTATATTAAACAACCTTTGTTGAGGGCTTGATAAAATTTTAAAGGATCTTTTCTCTCAGTGACTCACAAATCTAAAAGAACAAATTTAAAGGAGACAAGCTAAAAATACAAAATTTATTTTAGTAAGTTAATAAAATAAATATGGGGTAGTGGTTGAATGAATAATTAATAAAATTGTCAATCTAGCCTTGACTCGCATAGCCTTTAGTCCTTATTAAATAAATGGCAATAAATATTTTACACAATTACGCCATTCGACTTTTGAGGAGTTTTATTTACACACTTCAGGCCTGAGGACGGTCGCAAATCTGACCGAAACGTCGGCTTCAAGTGCCTAGTAAACGAAATAAAAATAGCTACTATACTATAATTAATAATGAAGAGAAATAAGGCAGTCGAAAACAAATAAAGAAAAAATATTCCTCTTTTTCCGCTTTATTTAATACAAATGACAATGTTTCGATTGGTCGATTTTTCTGGCCTTCATCAGGACATGTGTAATTGTGCAATGTATGCCTTCGGCTTAGAGGGGCCTTTGGCAACACCTGACATATTGTAAGTGTGAATTTTCGTAGGTAGCATGACTTCTGGTTCTAGCCTATATCACTCTTAAATCATAAGTCATGTTATCCAACGAATGTTCGCACCTAAAATATGTCAGGAGTTGCCAAGAGCTCCTCTAAGTTCGAAGCATACATTGCATAGTCCTGAAGAAGGCAGACCTTATTTCGGCTGCCTTATTTCTCCTCATTATTAAATATGAATTGGTGTAAAAAAGATTTGAAAAACCAATAAAGATGAGATTATTGTATGCTTTTAAATAAACCAGACATCACGGTGGTATAGATCTCACTTCTTGGGCTAGAGGTCAAGGTTCGTGTCAACTAAATATTCTTACAAAAAAAATGTAAAATTGAAAAAAATTATAATAAATGTGTGGGGCTGAACAGCCGAAAACAAATCTAATAAAAAGAATGATTTCCAATAAGCATAATAAACATTTGGTATGGGAATTACATGGATTTAATAGGCCTAATTAGATTTGAAATAGAGAACCGATTCACACAAGTGTTTACAGTTTGGAGTCTAATTTCAAGATAACTTAAACTAGAATAGTGTAAGTTAGACGAATATAATCAAATACACTGGAATTGATCCTAAGGGCATCTCTCTACCTGGAATTGTCTTGGAACATATTTTTTTTTTTCTTGTTGTATTAAAATAAAATAAAAAAAAATATTTATTTTATTTTTTTTTTTTATTTATTTTTTTATTTCCATTTAATTTATAAAATTTTTTTTTTTTTTAAGGAAGTCCCGGAAAGGAAGATCAAAAAATTTTTAAATTATTAAAATTTAGGGTTAAAAAAATTTAAATATTTAAAATAAAAAGGAAAAATATGTAACCGGTTTGTAATAAAATTTTGATATATAAAAAATCCCCAATTTTTAAAAAAGTATAGAAGGGGGGGCAGGGGGGGCACCCCCCTGGCCAGAGGCCCCCCGCCGGGGGGGCTTCGCGTCAGTATTTATATAATAAAGGTCAACAATTTCTTTGAAATAATCTTATTTTTAATTTTAATTGTAACTTTCTAAAAAACAACTTATATGCCAAAAAAAAATTGCTCCACTGGGAAAAAATCTATAGAATTGACTACCTATTGCGGTTAAGGCAACCTCTTGTGTACAGTTCAACATGGCCAATTTATGAACGAAAAAAAAAAAGATTCAAAAGAAAGAGATCAGGAGCAGCCAAAAATTAAAGCCTCTAATTTCAACAATTAGACGATTCGGAAAAACTTGATGATGATAATGGAAAAATAGTTTTCTCGAAACGTCTCTGTAATTGTTGAAAATCGGAGGCTTTGTTTTTTTGGCTGCTGCCTGCTTTGTATACCAAGGGTCGAGGGCTCGGATCCCAGGCAGTCCGATGATTTTATTTAAGCAATTTGGTATCCAAATGGCTTAAATAAGAATGCATGGACCCTCAATGGATATATTTACAAATAACGGGTATCGTTTAAAGTCTTAAATGGCCTAAGTTGCCGAAAAGAATGGAAAAAAAAGTGTGTAAAAAAAAAAAAAATTATAAACAGAAAAATATTTATATTTTGTTATCATGGAAACCGTTTCTCCTATCTTTCCTATAAAGTACAAGAGAAAAGTGGTTTTCAAAATATTTCAATGGCAAAATAAGAATATACATTTTAAAGAGCATCTAAAAAATAATTGATTTTTGAAAAGTACTAACTTACTGAAGAAATGTAAAAAAAGCAAAAAGGAGTAAAAACAAACAAATACCGACGAATAAAAGACGAGAGAAGTGAGAAATTTATTAAATACTTCTGGAAATAAAACTATCAAGATGAACAAGTAAACCTTGTTAGAGGGAATTTTTTTTTTTTTTTTAAATATCTGCCAATTCTATTGCAATGAAGGGAATTTTTAATATATCTGAGGACATGTTTTTGAGGTATGCATGGTTTAATCTCTATTGCACTTGAAAATAAAAATTGAGAGAGGTCAATAGACGATAAATATTTCATAAATAGAGAGAGATGCTCTCTTGTTACGCCCTATTTCATTTTATTTCAATTATTTTTTTGAAATTAAATTCATATAGGCCTATATAGGAGCCCACCTGTCCTTTTTTTATGTTTTATAAAGAACATAGAAAAATAAAATAAAATCTTAATAAAAAATTTAATAGTAATTTTTATTCTCTTTGTTCCTTTGTTTCATTTTATTTCATTAACCTGGCAACGGAGAAGAGCACAATCGTTCTGATTAAGCGATGCTGGACCAAGCGCGGCGCAATTGGTGACCCTGAGCAAATAGCATGTGGAACGTCCCTCAGTAGTTATAGTTTTTTTTATTTTAAACAATTGAATTGGGTGTCGACTTATATTTTTGCTTTCCTAATTCAGTGGGTGGGGGACGAAAAATATATTTTATTTAAGCTTTACACTTCAGAAGTTTAAACCCTAAATGCGTACAAATAAGAGAATCCTTCAAAATTCAAATTTCACGTTTAAAGATTAGCAATAAAAATTGAATAGCAAACGTTAGTGTTAATTTAGTTAGAAGAAGATTAATATCAGTATGGGGTCTCCTAAAATTTATAGTTCCCCACTCTTTAGTAGACATCAAGCGAGTCATAAAATTAAGCCTTGATGAAATCGATCTCAGAATATAAAATTTGTAATTGATTTAGTTTAGGGGCAAATCATTTTGACTTTCTATAATAAATTAACCAGAGCAGTGCTGAGACATGTGAAGAGTTGATAATTAAAATTCTATCCTAAGTAGTTAAAACTTTTCATATTCTTAGACGACCTTTGGGATAAAATATGATTTATTAAAAAAATCTCAAGTCCTGTTTTAATTTTAAAATTAGTTGAATGAATCTGCATATAATAAGTTAATTTCCATTAAGAAGTTTTCTTTAGTGTGCGTATTAATATTAAATCTGGCAATTGTTCTTATGATATTGTATGAAAAATGGAGAATCATTGAATTCATAAACAGGAAAATTCTAATCTCTTTTTTAATTTCGAGGATATATTTTCAAACGAATTTAGACCAGGTCCTTTAATAAAATAAAAAAATACTCAGGAAATAGAATTCCGATATAATGGTTTTATGTCACACCTTAATGTACGTGACAAATGATAATTTTTGTATGAAATTGTAGTTTTAATATTTTTCCTTCGTCTATTAAAAAAAAAAAAAAAAATCTGGTGTGACTGGCGCACAGCACACAACTTTCTCTTACCCTTCGGTAAGAGAAAGTTGCGCACTGTGCTGGTCACACCAGATTTTTTGTGTCGAGATATATTTAGTTTCCGATAGCACCTTAGTTTCAAACTTGCATTTTAAATGTTGACTGCTTCAAATAAACTATGGTTATTTTTCAAAATTTTAATCTCATATTTGGACATTTTATACACAATATAGAATCGTAAATAAATACAAAATTTCATAAGAATTGGAAAAAAAAATTTTAAATGCGTAAAAAGTTCCAAAGGGGACCCCCTTTTTGAATCGAAATTAACATACAAATCCCTATAGGAAATTAACATTGTTCCTTGCGAAGATTAGGTGGAAAGGGAATTTAAAAAGAGTAGAGAGAGACGATAATGTTTGCAAGTGGGAGAGATATATATATATGTTTTCTTTGAAACAATTAAAACAGAAATAAAAAAAAATAAATGGGAATTTAAATAATAATTGATTTTTAATCTAATAAAAAGAAAAAGATTTAAATGCCGTTACCATGGCAACCATTTCTATCTTTCCTATGAAGAACAAGAGTAAAGTGGTCTTCAGAAGATTTCAACGGCAAAATGAGAATATACATTTTAAAGAGCATCTAAAAAATAATTGATTTTTGAATTTTAAAAAAATCCTTGGAGGGAATTTTGAGAAAATCGAAAAAAACTGAAAAAGTACATCAGTAAAGTACTAGTACTTTTTGGCCGATTTTGTTCAAAAGCTTATTTTGACATTCTTCAAAGGTACCTAAGTTAAATATAAAATTTCAATCCGGTAGCTCAATTCCTTCATGCTAAAAATCTGTCCACACATACAGACACACATACATACATACATACACACACACAGACCAATTTGCGGGACCCACTTTTTTGGACTCAGGGGACCTCAAAACATGTATATCCATCAAAATCTCGACATCGAATTTTTGACATGATCGCAATACTTTCTCTCCTATATATTTCATATATAGGCTAAGAGAAAGTAAAAATACGAGCAGAGGCGTAAAAAACACCCCCGCAGAGACCACAATAGGCGCAGTAGTTCAAGGAGACCCGGGCGCATAAAAAATTGTGTTCACCTTCAACTTGACTTGAGAACGTCTTAGAATACAGGTACTCCAGAATCAATTTTTTTTCAAAAACCCTATTTTTTAAGTTAAAAAATTTCCATTTTTTCCGATGAATAACGTCATAAGCCCATTTTCGTTTACTTCTTCATTATAAGTACTTTTATAACATGAACTAGGGCGAATTAATGTTCCATTCTCTATTTCGAGTGGTATAGGCCTATATTTTATAAGACATACAAGTGTTCATTTTTATAAAGAAAGTTATTATAAATAAGTGCATGGGCGTAGCCAGACATCTTGTTAGGGGGGGGGGGGCAACCCCTCGTTAGGGCGAGAGGGGGGTTTGCAATTAATATATACATAGATTATTAATTATTTATTTAAATAAAAAAAAAATTAAATTAATATAGTAAATTGGGGCGTTAAAAAGAAATTCCCGATGGGAAAAATATATATTTGTTTGTTGTTTTTTAATTTTTAGGACAAGCCAGGGGGGGGCAATGGCCCCCCTGCCTCCCCCCTGGCTACGCCCATGAATAAGTGGCTGATTTACCGATTTGAGTAAAACTTTAATTTGTCAATATCTCTAAACTAATGAATTGTGGCTTATGACTATCTTCCACTAAGCCCTTCAATTATTAGATTTTCAAGAATGAATGATTTTTGAAAAGTTGAAGAACTATAGAATATGTTTTTTTTTTCAATCAGGGACAGGAAAAATTGTTTAAAAAAAAAACTGTAAAAATCGCGTTTCCTAAACTTTAAGCCTTTTGAGGCACCCCTAAATAATAAAATGTATTTAAATTTAAAATTTTTGGAATTCTATAATAACAAATATTTTTTTTTTGGGGGGGGGCGACATTCTTGCACCTGCAGGGGGGAGGGGAGGCGCCAATCAATGTAGTTACGCCTCTCAATACGAGAGCCTAAATTATTTGGAGTTAGAGAAAATGAAATTAGCTTTTGGATAATAGTAGTGTAGTTATTGTAGATATATCATAGAAGCAATTTTCCAAAACAAAAATGAAGTTTTTAAATTCTGGGTTTAATAGTTTCATTTCTCTGAATCTCAGTTATCTTGATCCTATTATTATTTATTTATTTATTTATTAAGCAATTTATAAAACAAGAATAAGTGAGGCATTTATTATCCAGAATTACAAAGGTAAAAGAAACATGAAATAAACACGGCGTAATTTGAAATAACAAATAGAGGGATTTAAGCATTATTAAGAATCTACATTCTTAATATTTCAGAACTAAATTTATATATCTATCCTATATTTGAAAAAATCTCTAAGCAATTTAATATATGAAAAATCCAATATTTTGCCAACTGGAAAAATGGCTTTGAAAGGCAGAGCCTCGATCAAATCATCGTTGTTAAGGTATTATTGGGTATATTGTAAAAGATTATATATGTATTTAATAGAAAAATTAAATAAATTACAAAAAAAAAATTCATTTCAAAAAGTGGAAATAAAAATGGTTTGTTGTATCCTATTCGTTCCATTTAAATATTCTTTTAACGAAATCACTATTAAACAATATGCCAACGCACACCAGCTGCAGCATTAATAAATTCTATTTTATATATTATATCTGATATTATTAAAACCAAGAGTATTTAGAGAGCAAAATATAATTGAATTTGTGAAATGAAAAAGGTCAGATTGGCGCTAATTTTTCTTTAATTTTGCTAAATTAAATATTTAAGGACAAAAGATTAGACTGCTTTATTATAGAATTTTACAAAAGTGTTAACATATAGTGAGATTCTTGATTGGAAATTATATATCAAAATAATAGGCGCAAAATATGAAGCAGGAGTTTTGTTCAGCAAGTCAAAATAAATTTTTTGCTGGGAAATTTAGAAAATAATGGTGGGTGATGTTTGCATAAATTAGGGGTTTCTTGTTGAAAGAAAGTCAATTCAACTCACTAATGAATTTTTTAGTTACTCCAATACGTTTTAGAGCGGTTGTTCATTTATTTTGAGAATTAACATTTAGGCATAGCTATTTGGTCTGCTCTAAAGGAGCAGAGAAGTAATTAAGCTAAGGAGAGGAGGTGCAGAACAGCCGTAACAAAAAAAAGATATATTTTTAGGGAAAAAAAACATTTACTAATAGGTAGTGTAAATGACCGTGGTATTTTTTGAAGGTAGAATCCTCTTATAGAAGTTAATAATTTTATTATTACAATACTAAATATAGCAAATTTTATACAGTAGTTGTTTGTAGCTGGGAATCGCAGTTGAGGACGATAAGGAGAATAAAACCACCAAAGTTTTATATTTAGACTTTAAAGCAACTACAGTGGAAAAACAAATTCCACGAAGGTAAAAATATGCCGGTAGCCATGTAAATTGTCCACTTTCCCTCAAAAGAATCAATTTTTACTTTCTCTTACCTCTATATATATGTTAATATATAGAGAGAGAAAGTATTGGATTCATGTCAAAAATTCGATGCCGAGAGTTTGATGGATCTTCACGTTTTGAGGTCCCCTGAATCCAAAAAAGTGGTTTTCGCGACATGGTCTGTCTGTCTGTGTGTCTGTGTGTGTTCAATTTTAAGCATGAAGGAATTGAGCTAGGAGGTTGAAATTTTATATTTAAGTTAAACACCTCCCGGGAGCGTGAAAATAAGCTTTTAATCAAAATCGGCCAAAGAGTACTAGTACTTTACTGATGTACTTTTTCAGTTTTTTTTCGATTTTCTCAAAATTCGCTCTAACGATTTTGATTAAAATTCAAAAATCAATTATTTTTTAGATGCTCTTTCAAATGTATATTCTCGTTTTGCCCTCAAAATTGTTTGAAGACCACTTTACTCTTGTACTTCATAGAGAAGATAGGAGAAATGGTTGCCATGGTAACAAAATATAAATATTTTCCCATGTTTATAATTTTGACATCTGAATTCAAATATTCCCTACTGCCGGGAACTAAATACATGTCGACACAAAAAATCTGGTGGACAAGCACAGTACACAACTTTCGATTACCGAAGGTAAGAGAAAGTTGTGTGCTGTGCGCCAGTCACACCAGATTTTTTAATATTTTCTAATAGGATTTAAAATTTTAACCCCCTCCCGTCCCTGTGCTTGGGAGGTTAGAAGTGTTGACAACATGGGGGGATAGCTCTATGGGAAGAATGTTTATAAGATTCCTTTAGTTATATGACACGTGGCTAGATGGCAATACTAGGCTAGTTCAAAATTTATCCTATAGAGTTCGTTCCATTCGCCAACAAAATTACATTTTTTCATGAGTTTAATAACAAATACATTAAGTGTCTTAAAAAACTGGATATAAATGAATTAACTTTTTTAAACTAATAAATTACTTTTAATTATACATTTTTTACAATTTATAAATGACCTTTTGTTAAAAAAAAAAATTAATAGTACTACGTGCCATTCAAAAAAAGCTTTGAAATATCATAAAGCAAAGTGTAAGAGCAAGTTAAGTAGTCAGTATCAAAATTTGTGAATTGCAACAAGCTTGAGTTCAATTCCCCCTGGGAGCAAGTTTTTTTTCCCCCTGCTTACTTTTAGTTCCATGACAAGCGTATAGATGGCCCTGAACTTATAAACAATTTTTAACCTGGAGCTGTCCAATCTTGATTGAGTTTGATTTGTGGTTGACAAATCAATAATGATAACCTTAAAGGCCAAGGGGAGTGTGTTCGGATGAATATTTATTTAAATCATTTGTATACCAAAATGGTATAAATGAATGTGCCTGTATAATTTGTATCGGATTTTATACTATTTGTTTATTGTCTTTATAGTCTAACAAATATGCGGAAAAGATAAAAAAAAAAAAAAATATTTTAGCCTGGGTCTTTATACTAAAGTTTGAGTACCATTTTTATCAAGTTTAAATTAAATGACACAGATAGATATTTAATTAACTTAAAAGTTTCTTCATCTGTGAACTCTTTAAAAGTTTATACAATTAAAATAAAATAGCTAGAGAGAAACATCTAAGATTTAAAACAGTTATCTCTATTTTAAAAGATAGGGTTTAAAAAAATCCCTCCAATATTGTTACCCTAAAGAAAGATTTACAAAAGCGACGTTCTATTATATTATTTGCTTCGGGAATCAAAATAACTGGCTTAACTGATGAATAAAGAAAATTTCCCTTTTAGAGCGAAAGGAAAAGCAAAGAAACCATTTCTATTTTGAAATAAAAAAAAAAAACATTTCTAACAGCCTATCATCTCTCGGAGGGCTTGATTATAACTTAATAATAATAAGAACATCAGAAACGTATTTAGTAATTTGCACCCTTGATTAAGGTTATTAAGGGTAATCTTTCAAGGCCAATCAGATGGGTGGAGTAATTGCTTGAGCAATTTCAATAAAATTAATTAAAGTGAAATATTTAATGAACACCATATTTTCGTCGAAAATACCTAAACAAGGGGATGGACTTTTTTTTAAACTTATTTAATTAAAAAATAGTTTTGCGAAACCTCTCTCAAATAGTAAATCGACGGGGGATGGGGACGGGGGAGGGAATTGAGAAAATAATTATTAAAACAACTTTAATGGGAACAAAAAATTTTTTTTCAAAGAAAACAATAAGATTTCTCTATATGTGATGAAAGTGAGAAGGGCCTACGGGCTTGGTCTAGTTGGTAGCGTGCCTACCCTCTATACCGAACGTCGCGGGTTCGGACCCCAGGCAGTCCGATAATTTTATTTAAACCATTTGATACCAAATGGCTTAAATAGAAATGCCTGAACCCCAAAAGATATTATAAATAATAACGGTTATCGTCAAAGTCTTAAATGGCCTAAGTTGCCGGAAAGACTGTGTGAATGTGTGTGTGAGTGTATGTGAATGAGAAAAAGATGAGTGTTTAAAAAAAAAAAAAATATGGGGATTGACTTCCCCGAGACTTTCTCGTATGTTCTTTTGGAATTACGTCTGGGTGTGTGTGTAAACACGATTGCTTAAAAACCAAAGCAGCTAGATCGATGAAATTTGGTATATGCTCCTTACACTAAAATTGTAGATTTCTATCAACTTTTGGAGTAAATACGTCACTTGGAAGTAGTACTTTACTTAAAAAGTTTTTTCAAAAATTTTGAAATTTTCAATTTTTTTTGTTATATTATGATAAAATACTCTATTTTAAAAAGTTTTTATTCTTTGACATTTTTCGAAAACTGAATAGTTTTTGAAATAATCAAAGAAGAAATGAAAATTTTCGTTAATTTTGATAAAAAATCAAAACAAAATCATACAGGTGTCATTAAAAAAAGGGCAAATATAAACAAATTCATTTGTTATTTGTTTATATTTGCCCTTTTTTTAATGACACCTGTATGATTTTTGTTTTGATTTTTTATCAAAATTAACGAAAATTTTCTATTTCTTCTTTGATTATTTCAAAAACTATTCAGTTTTCGAAAAAAATGTCAAAGAATAAAAACTTTTTAAAATAGAGTATTTTATCATAATATAACAAAAAAATTGAAAATTTCAAAATTTTTGAAAAAACTTTTAAGTAAAGTACTACTTCCAAGTGACGTATTTACTCCAAAAGTTGATAGAAATCTACAATTTTAGTGTAAGGAGCATATACCAAATTTCATCGATCTAGCTGCTTTGGTTTTTAAGCAATCGTGTTTACACACACACACACACACACACACACAGACATAATGCCAAAAATGGTTTTTTTGGACTCAGGGAGGTCTAAAACGTGGAGAAACATCAAAAATCTCGAAGTCGAATTTTTTTTACGATTACATAACTTTCTCTATACGAGAAAGTAAAAATGAAAAGGGACTTCTTGTAGGAAATTTCACAAATTGAGTTATTGATTGATATTTTATTGTAAAGGATAATTCCCTGAACATTTTAAGACTAAAACCACTATGCTATCTCAAAAACTAAAAAAGTTACGGCCTTTCAATGTTATAGATATAGAAAACGGGATTTTGAGAAAAACGCATTTAACAATGAAAAACTATTTATTTACTATTTACTATAGCTAAGGTTTCGATTATTTTGTAATTTTTATCGGATTATCATCGTTAAAATTACCAAATATAGGAAATATTGAAGATCAATCGAAACCCAAAAATCGATATTTTTGACCTAATTCGACTGAAATGTCCGAGAATATTTCTTCGCCGACAAGAGGTCCCTTTTCACTTTCCGCATCACATATAATGAGTTGGAGAAAATATCCCTTTCAAATTTATGGTCATTTTTGACATCTGAAGTCATTTATTTATTTCAATTAATTGGAGGCGAATAAATTTTTGCCTTTCAGGAGGGGAAGAGAATCTGATCCCTGAGCACAAGAAGCGATACTTCTCTCTCTCTCTCCTAAGGTAAAGAACTATTTTTATTTCTTCTTACAAAGTTTGTAAACATAATTAATTAATTATTCGTTTAGGTCTGGCAAGTCGAATTGTGAATGTCACCAAAGTGATAAGAATAATTTATTAATAGTCAAGTTCATATTTGATTGCTTAAAATTCTATTTTTTTTTTTTTTTTTTTAGGTATCTCTTATTTGAATTGTCAAAGTTTGCTCTTCTCTTTATTTTCCTAACATTTACATTTCGAAAGTGTCTCTAAGGTGCCATAAAGAATCTGTGGGGAGAAATTGAGAAAAAGTTATTATCATATAAAATATAACTTTCTAAGTTTACCCCATTGATAAAGCGATGAAATAATGAATTCATT
>JAKCPI010017415.1:0-22960 GCA_023213315.1 Euborellia annulipes | reverse complement strand
TTATCCTGAATAAAATAAATTTCGACTCAAAATGGATAATCAGATCACGTCCAAAAAAATAAATTTTTTTCTCTCTCTCTTAATGTAAAGAAGAAAATTATTTATATTTGAAAAGGAAATTCGCAATTTTTTTCCCTCTTCTCTCGTTTATTAGTCTGATGAAATTGATCTAAATTGAAAGAAAGTTAACTCTTTTTTTTTTTTTTTAAGAGTTGATGAAATCGATATGTTGTAAAAAAAAAAAAAAAGGTTCCTTCCTTCTTTGGGCTGCTGCGGGGGTTTTGTTTCATTGATGCTCAAAGAGAGAGAACCTTTTTTCAAAGTCACCCTCACACCCCCTTTTTGACTCAGATGAAAATTAAAAGATTTCTTAAGGTTTCTGGATTCTATTCATTTCCAAAAAAAAAAAATCAGAATCATTACTCTTTTTGAAATCAGTTTAAAAAAATTCGTTAGCTCTCTAATTAGAGCGCAATGCGATCGCTCTTCAAAAAAAAAAAATAAAAACCAATCTGTATGTGTATTGATGAAATTCATTTGTAATGTATAATAATAAAATAGCCTATGGAGAAAAGGTTTTAATTGAAATTTAACCAAAGGGGGTGAACTATTTATTGCACCATTCAATTTCCCTCTTGTTTATATAACGTTATGGTAATGAAGATTCAATTGATTACGATTTCTTTGGGGAGGGGGCTAATGTGACAAACTTGTACTCTGGATTCTAAAACAAACAGGCCTTTTTTTACGACAACAAAGTGAAGAGAAACATTCAAATAGAAATTTTAGCCTACTGTTAATCCATTTGTCGCAAAAAGGAGTTAAACTATCAACAGTAGGTTAGCGCGCCTGCCTTGTATACCAAGGGTCGCGGGTTCGACACCAGGTAGTCCGATGATTTTATTTTGGTATCCAAATGGCTTACCCCAAATACTTATACATTCAAATAACGGCTCGGAGTAAAAATATGGTTAAAAATGTGATCGAGGGATACACACGCCTGGACTAGAGACACACAGGGATACACACGCCCGCACCAGGGACACACAGGGATACACATGCCCGCACCAGGGACACACAGGGATACACACGCCCGCACCAGGGACTTTACAGGGACACACACGCCCCGCACCAGGGACAGACATTTTTCTTCTGGTTATTATTGATATAATTACGTGGCTGTATATAAGATTATTTATAATAGGAAGAGGTTTGCAGCCAAATGAAAGGAGCTACTCTATTATTAAATTTCGGCATAGATTCACTGTGTGGATGTGTGTGTGAGTAAGTTAAAAAAAAATCAACCGTAGGCAACGTAACATTTTCTTTCTTTTTCACAAGACCTAATCTAAACTACCCATCACATGATACTCATAATTTAAGAATCATGTAATTTGAAATATCTTAAACATTTCTAAGTAAATTTAATACAAATACAAATCCTTTTAATCAATTTAATACAATTTAAATTAAATAAAGACAAAAATGTTCAACATAATATCGATATGTTTTGTTGGATATTAATTCAAAAATTTTGTTTTTATAAGAATTTCCAATAAAATAAACTGAAATGGAAAGATTATTTTAAAATTTTAGAAATTATGACTTTAATCAAAAAAAAAATTTCGACATTTTTTGTCTTTGTTTTATTTAAATTGTAATGGTATTCATTAAAATGATATGGATTTGTGTCAAATTTACTTAGAAATATATAAATTATTTCATATTAAATGTTTAATAAATTACAGTAGCCTTTAGGTCTTTTCAAGGAGAAACAAAGAAATCTTCTGAAGACCCCCTTACTCTTGTACTCCATAGGAAAGATAGGAGAAATGGTTGCCATGGTAACAAAATATTTTCCCATACTTATCATTCAAATGTTTCGTACTATCGGGAACTAAATATACGACACGAAAAATCTGGTGTGACAAGCACAAAACACAACTTCATCTGTCCTTATTTAATTGAATTGAATTTCTCGCCTGGTACGGGATGCGAACCCTCGACCTTTGGCTCCAGAGACTAATTCTCTAGTTCTGAGCCATATTTATGTTTTATGTACAAACAGGTCTTAAGAAAAATCTCGGATATCTGATAAGCTACATTTTTATTAAAAAGTTAGCAGCTAGGCGGCATAGCAAATTTTATTCGAAAATATATAAGAAAAAAAAGATTTAAAAGGAAAGCAATTATTTAATGTAGAAAAACAAAATTTATTTTGTATTTTATTATTCAAAGGCTACATATTTATTGAATCTTGGAAAATTTATTTTTTAATAAAAACGTCTTTAAATTGAAACATATGGCGGTAGTTTCTGAACAATCATTTCAATTTTAATGGTTCTTAGTAGGGCTGGACGGTAAACCGGTTTACCGGTAAAAACCGGTAAAAATTTTTTACCGAAAACGCGGTAACGAACCTCTAATTCGGTAAAAACCGGTTTTTTTCCGAAAGTCGGTAAAAACCTATTTTTTCGGGCGGTAAAAAAATTTTGGTTCGGCGAGAAAAAAATGTTCCGCGGCGGCAAACCAAATTGTGGTTCCGCGGCGGTAAAAATTTTGGTTCCGCGGGAGGAAAAAAATGTTTCGGCAAAAAATTGGCTCTCTAAAAAAAGGTAAAATATTTTTCCGGGCGGGGAAAAATTTTGGTTCCGCGGGGGAAAAATGTTTCGGCAAAAAAATTGGCTCTCTAAAAAAAAGGTAAAATATTTTTCCGGGGTTCCGCGAAAAAAATGTTTCGGCAAAAAATTGGCTCTCTAAAAAAAGGTAAAATATTTTTTCGGCCTGGGAAAAATTTTGGTTCCGCAAAAAAAAAAAATGTTCCGCGGCGGCAAACTTTGGTTCCGCGGGCGGTAAAAAATTTTTACCGAGCTTTCGAGAAAAACCGGTTTTTTCATTATCGAGGTCGGTAATGAAAATCCATTACCGTCCAGCCCTGTTCTTAGCCATAATGACAAAATACATTTTTAATAAAAATTTATTTTTTTTTATATAACAAATAAAAGTTCGTGCCTTTGGTTAGGTATCCATTGTTTTTGTTCCTCAATTTATTGTTTAATTGTTTGTTTATAATACAGATGATGAAAATAGACAGCTTCAGTCAACTGTAATATATAAATTGAGTGAGCTTTAATTAGCGCGATGAAATATACGTATAAGTTAATTAAAATAATTATTTTGTTATTTAGGTTAACTAATTATTGAGAAGAAATTTGTGTAAAGTGAAACGGGAGGGTCTCGAGTCAGGAAATGAGTCATAATTGCTCTTGTTAAGATTAAGGTGGGGAATAAGTCTAACAAGCTCTCGTATTCATACAAAATACCAGGTATATATGAGCTTAAGACTAAGTTGTTAGATAAGAAAATGATATTTAATTATTTATCAAGAAAAAATCTGGCGTGACTGGTCGAACAGCACACAACTTTCTCTTTCTTCTTCAGAGAGCTGTTCTAATCCACCTTAATGATGCTCTAATTTAAGAAACATTTAATATGAAATATCTTAACCAGCGGTTCCCAACCTTTTTCGACGTGCCGCCCACATTTTCCGTAAAAAAAAAAAACGCTGAGGCCCACAGTATACAGGGTGTTTCAAAAAGGGCGAAAATTCATATAAATTAATACAGAGAACCTAGAGAGGTGATTGTAGTCTCAATTTGTAGAGAAACACATCAAGGTTTGACTCACCTAGTGCCGAATCGCACTATCACGACCACTAGAGGCAATTGAGCGTTAAAGATGGCTGTCTTCACACCCGAGCGTGTTTCGGTTTGAAAAATCAAAATCATATAAATTTATCCAAAGAAGCTACACAGAAACACCAAGTTTTTTTTTTTTTTTTTTACCTCAAGCTAAAGATATTCTTCTTCCTTTTATAAAATCCGGTACAGATCCCATCGGTAGTCAATTTCTTCCCATACTCTTTAGTTTGATGTTAAAAAAAAAAAAAAAACTTGATGTGTTTTCCTTTAAGCAACGCGTTTTAGCGTTACATCCCATGTATCTAAAGAAGCTACACAGCTGCTTTAACCAGCTGTGTAGCTTCTTTAGATACATTTATATGATTTTGATTTTTCAAAGTGAAACACAGAGAGAGCTAGCACGCTCGGGCGTGAAGACAGCCATCTTTAACGCTCAACTGCCTCTAGTGCTCGTGATAGTGCGATTCGGCACTAGCGAACTAGATAAGGCGCGTCTCTCTACAAATTGACACTACAATCACCCAAGGGCGGATCCAGAGGTGTTTCTCGGGGGCCCCCCCTCGGGGGAAGTAATCTGGTGTGACTCGTCGCACAGCACACAATTTTTTCTTAATTTCGGTAATTTAAAGGCGCATTCTGTACTTGTTTGCCAGAATATAAATACAAATCAAATTGTGAAGTATTAATTTTTAAAATTTTACATTCAAAATAATTTTTTTTTTTTTTTTTCGAAAAAAAAAAGTATTTTTGTTGGATTAGCGCAATTACCTTGGTTAAAAAACCGCAATAAATCTTACTACACTTCAAATAAAAAGTATTTTTTTCAAATTTCGGGGGGGGGGGGGGTAATTACTCCCCTTTCCCCCTTGTATCCACCCTTCAATCACCTCTCTAGGTTCTCTGTATACATTTATAAAAATTTTCAAAGTTGTAAAGTTGGTGTAGGGGTTAGAGTGCTAACCTCGTATACCAAACGTCGCGGGTTCGGACCCCACGCAGTCCGATGATTTTATTTAAGCCATTTGGATACCAAATGGCTTAAATAAGAATGCCTGGACCCCATTATAGATAAATTCATAAATAACGGTTATCGTCAAAGTCTTGTATGACCTGAGATGCCGAAAAGACTGTGTGAGGGAATGGGAAAAAAGTGTGAGTGTTTTTTTAGAAAAAAAAAGTTGTAAAGGCCTTTTTGAAATATCCTGTATATGTATATATATATATATTTTATTCTTTCCTTTAACGTCCGTGGCCCAGTTCCAACAAGCCCGCGGCCCTCAAATGGGCCGCCGCCCACAGGTTGGGAGCCGCTTTCTTAAACATTTCTAAGTAAATTTAACACAAAAACAAATCATTTTAATCAATTTAAATAAAATAAAGACAAATATGTCGATTTTCAATTTGTGGGACAAATCAACATAATCTCAATATGTTTTGTTGGATATTAATTCAAAATTTTGTTTTTATAATAATTTCCAATAAAACAGACAGAGAAAAACTGAAATGGAAAGATTATTTTTAAATTTTATTTTCATATTAAATGTTTCTTAAATTAGAGTATCATTAAGATTGATTAGAACAGGTCTTTTTAAGAAGAAACAAAGTGTTACTTTTTTTTTGACGCGCAGTGTATTTAGAAATATTTATAAACTAGCCGCGCTCCCCGCCTTCGGCGGGCTTCGCGTCTAGCCAGGGGGCTACGCCCCCCTGGACCCCCACCAACAAATTTTTTAATTATAAAAAGAAAATTATTAAAAGTATTACTAACAACTAAGTATTCTTAAATAAAAAAGCCTGGACCCTAATATATATAAAAATTCATAAATAACGGTTATCGTGAATGTCTTATATGGCCTGAGCTGCCGAAAAGACAGTGTGAATGTGTGTGTGAGTGTGAGTGTGAATGAGAAAAAAGTGTGAATGTTTAAAAAAAAAAAAAAAAAAAAAAAACTAAGTATTCCAGTCCAGTGCCTGCTTGAGGATTTGTTTACCTTCATGATTAGAGAGTTAGGGTGGGCTAGTCTATTAGAAAGGAGGGAGTGGGCAAAATTGAGGGTAATGTTTAAGGCGTATCAAGGTATTAGGAGTTGGGAGGAGATAACAAGTAGATTTCGCGAACCAAATTATTATAGTAGGGTTGATCATAGGAGGAAAATTCAGAAGCCAAGATTCTTGAAGAATGTAGGATTGCATTCGTTGGTAGGATCTGGAATTGATTTGTGGAACGGTTTGTCTGTCACTACTTGGGATTATAGTCCTCTGCCCCCTATGATTAAATCTATAATAAATTTTGTCAAGTCCTAATGTGCTAGATGTGTGAAATTTTTATTTAGTTCTTGATCGCAGAGAATAGTTGAGGTAGAGAGGTCATACCATCCTTGTTAAGGTTTTGGCCAGGTTTTCCTTAACAGCTTAAGGCGAATGTCGGGATGGCTAATGCGACGTTTACTCCTGGTCTCGTGGCTTGCGTGAATTTTTTGATATTGTTTTTTTTTTTATTTCTTTCGATGGAAATGCATGAACATGTTGATTGTTAATGGGCATGTATTTCTATTTATTTATTTATTTTCTTTTTTTTTTTTTTTTCTTTTTTCCTTTTGTTTTGTTTTGTTGTATTTGTTATTGTATTTAAATTTGTATTGTGTTTGTTGGACCTAGCCACCGAGGACTGGTGCCTCTAAGCGGGTCGTAATAAATTTATTTATTTATTTATTTATTTTATTTATAGAATACACAACTGCAAAGAATACTTAAATATTTCTCTATATATTTCCTATGGGAGAAATCGTAACTTTAAGAATTAATAACTCAAAAAGTTATAGGAATTTTGGGACCCGAGTATTTTTCCCGGACTCTCTATAACGTCCTCTATAAGACTGCAAAATTTCGTTTCAAAATTCCAATGGGAAGTTGGTCAAACAGGGCGTGACAGACGGACAGACAGACAGACGGACACTCCGTAATTATTATATATAGAAGATAATTTTATATAGAAAAAATAAGAAATATAAGTTCAAATTTCAAAAATTTATTAAAAAATTAATTTTTCAACATTTATAACGCAAATTTCTCTCGCGTAAAGAAATTATTTTGTCAGCGAACTAAAAAAAAAAAAAATGCGCGCGAGTCTCTCTCTCTTTTTTTGTCTGATGTGAAAAGTAATCTGAAAAAGATTTCTTTAGTATTCTCATTTAACGGTCCTCTCCCCTTTCCGTGCAAAAGAGAACACGCAATGTCACGTGTTCTTATTTGTTTTTTTTTTCTCTTCTTTGCGATGCTATCTGTCATCTTTGATGGCGAAATGCCAAAAGCAGCAGAAGAAGAAGAAGAAAAAAACAGTGAAGTGGACTAATGAGAGTACTCAACAAATCATTCCATTTACTGGAAAAGAAAAAAAAAAACAATTTCTAATAGAGTGAGGGAATTGTTTCAATCGTGATATTAAAAGATGAAATAATCTATTAATTTTTCTTTACGTCATCATCATCATCATCATCATCATCACGGAGCACTTGGGTTTAATTAGTTTTCTCTCTCTCTTAAACAAGTAGTGATCCCATCGAGGGTTTTATTCCTCGGCCAGCTTATTGTATTGTTCTGTCTACTAGGCAGGCGAGTGATGGATCGCTCGACCCTCTCTCTGTTCCCTCCTTGAGGTCGGCCCCCCCACATAAAATGAAGAGATTTAGAGCAAATCACAACTAACGAGTTTCGAAATTAGAATTTAAAATCATCTATCAAAGGAAATAAAAGTTGAGAGAAAGAAGTGTCCCCGAAATTAATTCCAAGTTTAAGAGGGAAATTTTTTTAATTTATTCTTAAAACTAAGGGTGCGTTAATTGTTTAAAAATGGCTTCTTTGCTTTCTTTGATTCCTCTTTAAAGTCGGCAACTAATTATTTTATTCATTTTATGTTACTTTCCCGTCAATATACACGCGACAAAAAAAAAAAAAAAAACACTCTTTGTTTCTTCTTAAGATCTATTTTAATCTATCTTAATGCTACTGTTATTTATTAAACATTTAATATGAAATATCTTATACATTTCTAAGTAAATTCAACACAAATCCATTTCATTTTTAAAAATAACCAAAACAAAGACAAAAATGTCGAAATTCTTTTATTAACGCCAAATTTCGAAAATTTTAAAATAATTTCAGTTTTTCTCTTCTATTATATTGAAAATTGTTATAAAAACAAAATTTTAAATTAATATTCAACAAAACATATTGAGATTATGTTGATTTGAATAAATTAGATTATACCGATGGCTAACGGGGGACGTTCCACACGCTGATTGCAAGATTTTATCACGAGACAGACAAGAAAAAATATATTTTTACTACAATACACCACACACCTTTTTCTTTTTTTGGTATTGGAAAGTTTTTTTTTGGGTTTTTGTGAGCAGATTTTTTTTTTTTGTTTTAATTTAGATAACGAAATAAAAATTGAAATTTAAAATTTAAAATAAAGAAAAAGGGATAATTTTTTTTTTTCCATAACAACCCATCCCCCTCTCCTTTCTTTGAAACAAAGAAAAAAAATTAAACCCCAGCCCCACAACACAACCACAAACAAAAAGACAAGCAAGACACCGAAAACCACTATTGGTGGGAGAGGGGGGCCCACAAATGGAAATCACAAATTTTTTTTTGAGACGAAACCAACACCTCCCCTCTCTATAAATTAAATATATATAGAGGGGGGGGGAAAGCAAAAATTCATAAATGGTTAAAGCTTCATTTTATAAATAAACAAGCCTCACCGCCCGCCTTGGACGGGTTTGGCGTTGAGTCGGGGGGTTCCCCCCCAGGGCCCCCCCCCGCTGGCCCGGGCCCCCGGGGGGCCCTCCCCCCCCTTTTCTTATTATTAAAAAAATTTTTATTGTTTTAAAAAAGAAAAAAAAATTTTTACAAAAAAAAAAAATGCAACCAATTTTTTTTATTTGAATTTAATAAAAAATTCTTAATCACTTGCTGACGTTTCGGTTCGGGTTTGAACCATCATGTTTGTAGCTCCGATGATGGTTCAAACCCGAACCGAAACGTCAGCAAGTGATTAAGATTTTTTTTTATTAAAATTAAATGAAATAAATTTGGCTGCATGCATTCTTCTTTGGGAAATTATTCCTTATCATCTTGAACATAATACTACAGCTATAACAAATATTCAATTACTAATATTATTGCTATTCCAATCCAGTGCCTACTTGAGGATTTGCTTACATCCACAGAATATACATAAATGCAAAGAATACATAAATATTTCTCTAAATATTTCCTATGGGAGAAATCGAAACTTTAGGAATTAATCAACTCCAAGAGTTATAGGAATCCGGGACGAAAATAATTTCCCTGTAATCCCTGGAAGGTCCTCTTTAAGCATATAAAATTTCGTTTCAAAATTCCAACGACAAGTTGGTCAAACAGAGTGTGACAGACAGACAGACGCACATTAGAGAATTATATAAATATAAATATATTATATATAATAAAATTGTCAAATGTCAAAAGAATTTGCTTGCGCGCCTGGAGAGTAGGCATCAAATGGTCTTGAGACGCGATGCCTGGCTGCCGATTGAAGGCGCCGTCAGCCTAAAGCAACGCGAGGGAACAACGAGTTAAAAAAAATAACCTTGTTTTTTTTTCTATTTCTTCTTAGAATTGTTTTTTAGAAAGAAAAATTTATATTAAAAGTTAGAGGTAAATAAGAAATTCTTTTGTCCTTAAGCATGAGACAGACAAGGAAGAATTTATAAATGGATTACAACTTCAATTATAAATAAATTTATCCATTGTTGAACCTTTTTATTTAATAATTAATTAATTCATCATTATTATGCAATAATTTAATTTTTATAATTTTTTTTTTTAGATTCAATTATAATATTTTTTTTTTTTTTATAAGTGTAAGTAGTGCTTGTGATGTGAATTTACTGGGGTTCGTGGGTGTTTTAATAATAAAAAATATGGTAGCCTTATTGGGCGGGACTAAAAAGCCCAAGGCAAAGAAAAATTTTCAAACAGATCACTAAATACGTAATTTCATCAATTTTAAAATAAAAATTTTTCTTTGATTAAAAAAAAAAATTTCTCAAATGAAATCATGAATTTGACAGAATCGATTAAGTTGATGAATTTGAATATTATAAAGTAAAGTTAACATTTGATTTTATAAAGTTAAAAAAAAAAAAATAAAAGATAAACGAGAGAGCGACAGACATGTCAGAGAGATTTAAAGATTAAATCAAAAGCGAGAGGCTTTTGTGTTTTTCATCCAAATGATCGCTTTCATCAATTTTAAATCAGAGGTTTTTAGAGAGCTCTTCTCTCTTCGTTTCGTTGTCTCTGCCTCTGAATATTCATTAAACACTCTTTTTTTTTTTTATTGTTAATCAATCATCAATAGTGTGCGCAAAAAAGGACAATGATATGTTGTCATAAAATATACGTTGCTTGAAGGACTCAAATTTGTTTGATTTCAAGTCTCTATTAAAAAAAAAAATATGATCGAGGAATAAAGTCAGAGTTAGGGTTGTATTTTAGAAAAAAAATTCCAAATAAGAAATCACCCTTTTGTCCTTGACCAAGATCGTTATCACGAGGGAGATAAGAAAAAAATTATATTGTAAATGGTTTAAAAAACTTCATTTATAAATAAATGTATCCATTGTTGTACCTTTTTATTTTAATAATTATTAATTTAATAATTAATTAATTAATTATTATCACATAATTTAATTTTTATAATTGTTTTTTTTTTTTTTTAGAAATAATTGTAGTGATGTGAATTCATAGAAAGTTTCGAGTTGACCGAGCTGGGTCGTTTTTTGGGACAAAATAAACATCAGTAAAGTACTAGTACTCGAAGATTCCAAAAAAAAAAAACGAGATCAAACCTGACTTGTATTGTTTAAAGTAATTAGTTTACATTTAAAATTACAAAAAAAAAAATCGTTAAAGAGAATTTTGAGAAAATTGGAAAAAACTAAAAAAGTACAACAGTAAAGTACTAGTACCCGAGGTTTCCCAAAGAGGAGATCAGACGGAATTTGTTTTCTATGCCGGGAATAGTAAAAACTTCATTTATAAATAAATCTATTCATTGTTGAACCTTTTTATTTTAATAATTATTAATTTAATAATTAAGTGATAATTTAATTTTTATAATTTTTTTTTTTTTTAGATATAATTGGCTGTGATGTGAATTTATAGATAAAAGAGGTGAAGAGAGCAGACAAAAATAAATCTCAAATAATAAAGGGACCGAAACGTTTCCGGATGATTGAATTCAGAGTTCAGAGATTTATTTTTGGCTGCTCTCTGCCCATTTATATCTATTAATGTTTTAATATATATTTTTTTTTTTTTTTGCCGATGGAATTGAGAAGAGCAAATGTCTCCACAATCATAATAATAATAATTTATTTCCATCACATATTTTTCCATACAATGTATTTATCAATACATCGAAGTCCTCATCTACATAAGAAGCGAATTTGATGACGGACGCTCGAGCATTTGCATAACTAGCTATTCAATTAACGTTTTGATTTATTTAAAATAGATTTAAAAATGAGTAAACTTAACGCACAGGGATAAACGACGCCAAGCGCGGCGTTTCCTCGTGTTGGTGACTCCGAGAAAACAGCGGGACCATTAAATAAATAATTATATAACCCTAAATAGCCTCAGCAGCTGAGTGCAGACCGAGAGAGCAAAATTAAAAAATAAATAAATATTTTGTTTATGATTAAGTAGCAAAAAAAAATTATTAATTTTTTTTATAAAATGCAATTGTTATTAAATTAAATTATAATTAAATTAATAATTAAAAAGGTACAACAATGGAAATTTATAAATACATTTATAATGAAGATTTAAAACAATTTGTAAATTTTCTTGTCTGTCTGGTGATAAAAAAATTCCACCCCAGTAAACAACGAACACGTTGGACATTTTCCCGGTTATATTTTCTCTCTCGCAGTAACATTTACAAGCTACTACTTTGGAACATCAAGCGGAAACAGATAGTTTATATATCGTCACAGTTGTACGTTCATAAAATACATATGTATGTTTATTTTATTACCATTCGTTTATTTACTAAATTTTACTTTTACACCATATTTGAATGATTTTCATTAAATATTAATTAAAAACGTAACACTTTTTTTTTCTTAAGAAGACCTGTTCTAATCAACCTTAATGATACTCTAATTTAAGAAACATTTAATATAAAGTATCTTATAAATTTCTAAGTAAATTTAACACAAATACATATCATTTAAATACAATTTAAATAAAATAAAGAAATATATGTCGATTTTCAATTTGAGGGACAAATCAACATAATCTCGATATGTTTTGTCGGATATTCATTCAAAATTTTGTTTATATAAGAATTTCCAATAAAATTGACAAAAAAAAAAAAAAAAAAAAAACAGAAATAGAAAGATTATTTTAAAATTTTAGAAATTTGGCGTTAATACAAAAATTTCGACATTTTTGTCTTTGTGTTATTTAAATTGTAATTATCTATTAAAATGATATGGATTTGTGTTAAATTAACTTAGAACTCTATACAAGGGCGGATCCAGAGGTGTTTCTTAGGGAGGAGGGGGGGGGGGGGTAATCTGGTGTGAATCGTCCCACAGCACACAATTTTTTCTTAATTTCTGTAATTTAAAGGCGCATCCTGTACTTGTTTGCCAGAATATAAATACAAATCAAATTTTTTAAGTATTAATTTTTGAAATTTTACATTAAAAATAAATTTTTTTTTCGAAAAATTTTTTTTTTTTTTTAATCTCGGGGGGGGGGGGGTAATTACCCCCTTTATCCCCCCTCCCTTGTATCCGCCCTTGACTCTATAAGATATTTCAAATTAAATGTTTAATAAATTACAGTATCATTAAGATAGAGTAGAACAGGTGTTTTTAAGAAAAAGCAGTGTTGCGTTTGTTTTGACGCGCAGTATATTTTTAGCACTTTATTTATTTATTAATTGAAATTTTAAATATAATTCGTTTCGACACGTTGCTCGTTAATTTTCATGAATCCTTTCTATTTTAAGTCTTAGCTCTTATCAAGGGGTCAACTATTAAAAGTTTAATTTCGAGGAATAGACCTAGTGCTTATCCAGGTGCTTCTACTCTTATTACGTATTCCGTAGTTTTATGGTTTTTGGGGGAAAATAAAATTTTCGCTAGATTCAACCAAGAGGTAAATTTAAACTTATTTCTGATGACGGTAGAACTAGATGAGAAAATTTCGCTAAGTTTGTAAATTAAATATGATTGATTGTGATGTCATTAAATGCAATCAAACGTCAAAGAAGAGAAATCAAATATGAAGTACTCTAAAACAACGAGGGCAACTTCACGAATGAAAGTATAATATTTGCAGATTAATTATTGCAGATCACGAAGTTTAATCTACAAAAAAAAAACTCAACTTTCAGTATAATTATTTTTATTATATGGTTAGCTACATCAAATAAAGAAAATACTAAAACAATTTTAAAAATAATATAAATTAATAGGGACTAATATTCATTTTGAATTAATCAACAATAATGATCATAATTATAATTAACGATAACACTGTGAGGCAAAATGAAACTTTTTTTTCGGCCCCGAGATAATTCCTTCAGATTCATAAGTAAAATGACCTCCTGAATCCAAATATGACCTTCGTTTTCCCCCACCACGTACCCCTTTTCGTTAATTATAGGGCCATGAATCAAATTTGGAGGGATGAAAAGGAATATTTTAGCCTTAACATTTCCGTAGAAGGTCTAGAGAAGTGAAAAGCTAAAAAAACATTAACATTTGGATCCAAGGGGGGATGTGGGGGAGGATTTTGTCCCTTAAAATGCAAAAATATCATTAAAAATGATCGATTTTTTCTTATTTTTTTCACTGATTTTCAACATATTCCAGCTGACAGGCCCACCTCACCCTTCCTTAAATATCACTCAACCAAAAAAAAAAAAAATATATAGGATAAAGCGGGTGGGGTGTGGGCGATTCCGAAGCCCTTGCAAGAAGATAGAAGATTCACAGCTCAGTTGGTCAAATTGGCAAATATGCGGCTATAACTTTCACTTTTTGGGGTGATCTCCACAAATTTAAAGTTAAATATACGGATTCTTCTATGACCTTCAATATTTCAATATTTTATCTAATGGGGTAGAAATTATTTCTTGTCAATAATTGAAAAAAATTATAATCTATGAAATATAAAGTTACGCTTTTGTAAATAAATCAGGAAAAATATGATATTTATAAAAACTAAATTTATTTAAAGAAAAATTTACATGGGGTAGACTACCCTTTACTCAAGGGGCAAAAATTGCAAGTCTTAAGAAAATTTGTAGAGTTTGAAAATAACTTGGGAGGGAGGGAGGGGGTGGCATTTAAACAAACAGAAATAAAATTAATTTTTATATAAAATTTTAAAAGATTTTAATGAGAAAAAGAAATGCAATTTTAATCATTAATTTATTTTTATAATTGAATGTGAATTAATGAATATCTATAAGGGGATGCGTGAGCCGAGGGGGATCGAATTATATCTAAAACTACAAACAAAGGAAATATATTCATAAAACGAAGAACGGATTTACAGGCTTGTGGCATGTTACGACACAGAAACGTAAGCAAATTTAAAAAAAAAATCATCTGAATTTTTACACAGGCGAGTGGAGAAACTGCTTAAGAAAATCAGGCATTCAGACAGTGAAAAAGAAAATTCCACCTCCAAAAATCTCACTTATAAGGCCTACTAGGCCACTGACGAGAGATAAAAGTTTAGGAATTTATAATTTCAACTAGCCGCGCCGCCCGCCTTCGGCGGGCTCCGCGTCTAGCCAGGGGGCTTCGCCCCCCTGGACCCCCCACCAGCTGGCTCGGGCCCGCCTGCGGCGGACCCTCGCCTTTTCTTATGAGAAACGGGCTGGCGTCTAGACGGGGGCTACGCCCCCTGGACCCCCCACCAGCTGGCTCGGGCCCGCCTGCGGCGGACCCTCGCCTTTTCTTCTTAATTATGAAAAGAAAATTATTATTACTAACAACTAAGTATTCCAGTCCAGTGCCTGCTTGAGGATTTGTTTACCTTCATAGAATACACAACTGCAAAGAATACTTAAATATTTCTCTATACATTTCCTATGGGAGAAATCGTAACTTTAGCAATTAATAACTCAAAAAATTATAGGAATTTCGGGACCCGAGTATTTTTCCGGGTCTCTCCATAACGTCCTTTATAAGACTGCAAAATTTCGTTTCAAAATTCCAACGGGAAGTAGGTCAAACAGAGCGTGACAGACGGACAGACGGACGGACAGACGGACAGACGGACACACCGCAATTATTATAAATAGATTATTTAATAATAATTTCTTATTAAATATTATAGGAGAATATAAATTCTCTGTTAGAGGGGTGGCGGGTGAGGAGGGAGGGAACGAAATCATTGCTTAAATGTAAAAAATCTACAAAAAAAATAATTTTCTATTTTCATTTTCATTTTTAAAGAAAAAAAACTATTTTGTTTATTAGAAGGGGTGATTTACACCCTTTCTCACCCTCCCTCTGGGGTACACGAATTCATCATAGAGTTATATTTAAAAAATTGGATAATTTTATCAGTATATTATAAGAGAGAAAAATAAAATACAAAATTACTTTAATTCGTTATGCAAATGAGATGTGAAAATATTCATTACTTTAATAATAAGATGACCTGGTGGGGAGTTTGGTGGATGAATGTCTTATTTGCACAAATCACAACACAATATAAAATAAACTAAACACACACGAGAGAGAGAGGTACCGAATGCCTCATGGCTCGACTCAACTGAAAGACAGACCAGACCGCCTGACAGATAGGCAACAAGCAAGCAAGCAGGCATCGATCGATAGAGAAAAATAGCATTGCTCTCTGAACGACCAAGAATTATCAAATAAATTCTCTATTTATAAAAATTCTATTCACTTGCAAACTAACGGGGTTTTATTCCATTGGGAATAAATTCGAAATTAAATAACTATTAAAAGACTCACTTCATTTATCCACCACTAAAATTCACCCCCCAATTAAATAAAATACTTCTAAGTAATATTTTTTGTATTTATTTATTTATTAGGGATATAGTCGAATGCGTATATTTAGGGGACAAAATCCTCCCCCACATCCCCCCTTGCATCCAAATGTTTATGTTTTTTAACTTTTCACTTCTCTAGACCTTCTGAAGAAATGTTAAGGCTAAAATATTCCTTTTCATCCTTCCAAATTTGATTCATGGCCCTATAATTAACGAAAAGGGGTGGAAATAAGTAGGGGGCTCTCACCCCAAAAAACGGTACGTGGTGGGGGAAAAGGAGGTCATATTTGGATTCAGGAGGTCATTTTACTTAAGAATCTGAAGGAATTATCTCGGTGCTTTTGAAACCATTTAAAATTAGAATTGTTGGCGAATGTCAATATCGATAATAAAAGTCAAGGAGCGTGGGTTCGGACCCCGGGAAGTCCGATGAATCTTAATTTAAATAGAAATGGAGTTGAAAGAAAAATAAAACCGAAACCGAAAGAGTTAATTTTAATTAAATAAAATCTGGCCGATTTTTTTTTTGATTTCATTATTATTTATTTATTTTCAATTGTTATACCTTTTTATTATTTTAATAATTAATTATTTTTAATTTAAAATTAATAAAAGTCTCAATTAATTTAATGATTGTTAAGAAGCATAATAATATTGTTTTTTATTGTTGCACCTTTTTATTTCTTTCCCGCATAATAAAAACGAAACGCCCTAAGGAGGGAACATTCAATTGATTGGACTCAAATGCACTTAAGACACAACGAACGGCTCTAGGAGCTCAAGGAGGGGGAAGGAACAAAACTATCAATTACTGAATACTGCGCTGTCAGAACAATCATATACTAAAATGAAAATGTAAATCAGTAAATCTAAAAGAGAAACTAAAATTACCGTTAATAAGAGATAAAAAAAAAGCTATTCTAAAAGATTGGATTGAATAGAATCTTTGAGTTGTAGTTAGAAGTGAGTAGTTGAGATTAATATTCATTTCTTTTTATGATAGGAGGAGGAACAAAAAAAAAAAAGAAAGGAATATTGTAAATTGGATGAAAGAAGAGAGAGAGAGGGGAGGGGAGAGAGGGGGAGTTAACTGAATCTTTTTTCAAGTGCTAACGGATCTTGTGCTTTTTTTCTCTCTCTCTGGGGTCCAATTGGCATCTGAAAAGACGTCGGTCGGTCTAATCTCTCTCTTCTCTTTATTTCTATTTTAGTTAAAGCAATCTCGAATTACATCCCTATTGATTTTCTTATTGAAAAAAAAGGGCATTAACCTTTGATGAAATAAACAAAGAAAATTTATGAAGAGACTTTTTATGTTTTAAAAAAACTTTTTATTCGATATTAAAAAAAAAAATTCACATGGATAAAAAATTAGTGAAGAAGAAGCGTTAAATTTTAAATTTCCGAAGGGGGAGGGGGATTTAAAGATTTTTGAAAATTAGGCACTGAAATGTGAGTTATTAGCTATCCTGAGACGCAGAGACGAATTAAAGGGGGAGTAAATTATTAAGGTGTGCGTCTCGGGGTGCTAATTTTGAGTTTCTAGTAGCCACAATTTTGAAGCTATCGACCTAAAAATTTTTTTTTAAATTAAAGCTATTCAAATTATCTACAACTTATAGAAGCCCTTTTTTTTTTGATTTTCGAAAAAATAATTTTTTTTTTTTAGATTAATCGCATTAAAGAAAAGATATTTTAAAAAAATTCGCTCTATACCTTATAGATAATTAAATTAGCCTTTTGGTATCCAAATGGCTTAAATAAAATCATCGGACTGCCTGGGGTCCGAACCCGCGACGTTTGGTATACGAGGTTAGCACGCTAACCTCTACACCAAGCCCCGAGGGCAAAAGAAAATTATTATTATTATTATTCCATTCAGTGCCTGCTTGAGGATTTGTTTACATTCATGGAATACACAAATGAAAAGAATATATAAATATTTCTCTATACATTTCCTATGGGAGAAATCGTAACTTTAAGAATTAATAACTCAAAAAGTTATAGGAATTTCGGGATGAAAATAATTTTCCTGCAATCCCTAGAAGATCCTCTTTATGCATATAAAATTTCATTTCAAAATTCCAACAATTGCCTAAATAGAGCGTGACAAACAGACGGACATTAGCGAATTATACATATAGATTACTATCTGGGTATCTCTTAACATAAATCGATCTTTCCCAATCTCAAACGAGTCACCAGTATCCTACATAATTATTTAAACCTCTAAAAAAATTTCTTAATTATTAATTTTCTTTATTAATATTAATAATCATGTGAATTCACTTTTTACTTTTTTTTGTTCTTATATCGTTTTTTTTTTTTAATTCCTGTAATTTTTAACCTCTAAAAGCGGCGGTATAAATAAAAAAAATTATTAGAAATTTGCATCTCATTAAACAAAGCCATTTACTTTTAATACTTCTATAAATTTCTAATAATCAGAACATCCTAGAGGGGGAGATATTCAAATTTTAAGATCCATAATTTGATACCAAATGGTTTCAGAGGGAGTTTGCAGCGCAGACGAATGGAATGCGGTTTTATTTGATTTAAGGCAGCCTGGCAGGCAGGCAACCCTCACAATTCGTGCTCAAGCGACCAAAACTCTAGTTTGAAATTTTGCATGATTAAATAACTTTATAAAACAGCCTTTGGATATTTCTAACAGAGTTAAGAAAAAAAAAATAATAAATGAGTTGAGAGCTCTCTTTTTAAATATAATCGCATTAGGATTAAAAAAAAAAAAAAATAAATCCTCTCCATTAAAAAAAAAGTATAATAATAATCCCTCTAATTTTTATAATCATATTTTTTTTTTGTCATTAGATTAATAAAAAACAAAATATTTTAATTCTATAATACTTTAATGAAGAAAAAAAAAATTCAAATCTGGAGTGGGTGGCAGCACAGCACACAACGTTCGGAATTGAAAGTTGTGTTCTGAGCTTGTCACACCAGATTTTTTGTATCTGCCAATATATTAGAATTCAAGATGCAAAACCCGAAATGGGAAAAACGTATGTATGTTCTATAGAAATCCACATTCTACACTGAATCTTTTTTGAAAATTAAGTACACATATAGTACATGGACCAGGGAGTAACGTAGTAAGGATTTGAATCTTTTAAACATTTTGGAAAAATAATTATAATCAAATTTCTTCAATATGGGAACACAAAATCACAAGTTGGCCTGGAAATTAGAGAGGCAGTTAGTTGCTCTGTGAGTCAGCTTTCAAGGTATACGACATGGAGCAGTGGGAGGAGTACGCAGCAATTAAAAAAAGAAGACTGACTTTTTAAACAGTCATAAATAGACCCTTTTGTGCCCAGTCGGTACCCTCACTTGAATTCAAGATCCTTCCTTAACCTCCGAAGGCGGGCTTTGCAACTAGTAAAGTATAATAATAATTATTATCATCACTCTCCACAGTTTGCAGGCATATTTTAAAACGAAATATTTGATTATTAAAAGAAAAAAAAAAACAAAGATAATTATCTTTAATTTAATTATTACTATCTGTGCAGCCTGCCTTTGGCTTCCGTGTGGCCACCTCCCCACCTGCGGGAGGGCATAGATAGTATTAATTAAATTAAAGATAATTATTGATACAATTTCTTTAATTTAATTATTACTATCTGTGCATTCCACTTTTGGCTTCCGAGAATCACCCCCCAACCCCACCAGCGGGGTTACGCAGATAGTAGATAATAATTAAATTATAAAAATAATTATCGTCTTTTTTTTTAATAATCAACGATAATAATTATTTTTATAATAATTTAATTATTATCTACTATCTGTGTAACCTGCCTTTGGCTTCCGTGTATCTTCCCCTCTTCTAATAAAGGTTGCACAGATGGATTTAATTATTACCAGGCAAATTTTACGAGCGGCAAAATTTTGTGTATACATTTTTCTCTAAAAATAAAATATGACGTCAAAGGCCTAAATATGGCTTCTTTTGAACTTGGTACAGTGAGCGCCACAATTAAGTCCCCACCTAACAGCTTTAGCCTTAAGTATATGGTAAATGGTGAAATAATTTTAAATTTGAAAAGGTAAAATAAAATCATCTCAACCAGATTTTAGGAATTAAGTCATTAAAATTACTACTTTTTACACCATACACTTAAGGCTCTAGCTATCAGGTGGGGACTTGATTGTGGCGCTCATTGTACTTTTTTGTAAGAACTTGGCCTGTTTTTTTTTTTTTTTTTTGCTAAGTATTTTTGTTGGAATATTATTTTTTCGACTGTAGGGCTATGTATTAATACTATAGAAATCGAGATAGGGAAGTTGACTTCTAGTCAATAAAGAAGGTCACGATTAGCAACCGAAACGTTGACAATGAAAACGAAATAATTGATTAATTATTGAGTATTTCTCAATGTGGCTGAAAAAGGAAATTTCTCCTCTCCATCCTTCTATTTTTACTTTCTCTTACCTCTATAGATATGTTAATATATATAGAGAGAGAAAGTATTGGTTTCATGTCAAAAATTCGATGTCGAGATTTTGATGGATCTTCACGTTTTGAGGTCCCCTGAATCCAAAAAAGTGGTTTTCGCGACATGGTCTGTCTGTCTGTGTGTGTCTGTGTGTGTGTCTGTGTGTCTGTGAGACAAAATATCTCAAGAACGAAGAAGAGCCAGGAGGTTGAAATTTTATATTTAAGTTAGGCACCCCCATGGGACGTGACACGAAGCTTTTGAACAAAATCGACCAAAGAGTACTAGTACTTTACTGATGCACTTTTTCAGTTTTTTTCGATTTTCTCTAAATTTACTCCGATTTTTTTTTAAATTCAAAAATCAATTATTTTTTAGATTCTCAATAAAATGTATATTCTCATTTTGTCATTGAAATCTTCTGAAGACCACTTTACTCTTGTACTCCATAGAAAAGATAGGAGAAATGGTTGCCATGGTAACAAAATATAAATATTTCGCTATACTTATAAATTTTACATCTTGAAAATCGAATATACTGTACTGTCGGAAACTAAATACATGTCGACACAAAAAATCTGGTGTGACAAGCACAGTACACAACTTTCGATTACCGAAGGTAAGAGAAAGTTGTGTGCTGTGCGCCAGTCACACCAGATTTTTTTACTCATTCTAAGTTTTGAAAAAATAGCAACCCCCCCCCCAAACTCCTCAGCCACCATTACCGTGAATAAAATAAAAATTCGTTGATTTTGATGACCCATCTTATTATATACAGTCTTATGGCTTAAACGTTCCCCCCCCCCTCCACCGGCGGGTTGCACTGCTAGTAATAATTAAATTATAAAAATAATTATCTTCGTTTTTTTTTTTTTTTTTTTAATAATCTATAACTATTTAAAACCCTTTATAATAGGTATATAAACGTGAAAATTTATTTGCTAATATACAGTGTATATACTTTTCTTTTTTTTTTTTTATTAGTCCAATTAGCCGATCTTAAATTAGGATTTTTTTTCTTCTCATTTTACGTTTTAATGGGTTATGAAACTTTATTCGTTCATCTTTCTTCCTTCCCACTGAATAACCGAGAGAGATGAGATACGTGATATTTGGCTGGATCTTTTCCGACTCGACATTCGTGACTTGAATCAAATAATTCGGGGGAGGGGGGGGGGGGAAATTTGTTCTAAATTCTATGCGATATATAGAAAGGAATTGAGATATAACTTTAATCGATTCATTTGGATTTTGAATAAATTTTCTAAATTATCAAGAACGGAGAAATTCAAAATTAAAAGAGATATAAGACAGTAGTGTTGTTAATTTATTAGAATGGCGTGACTGATCGCACATCGCGCTGAGGGGCCTCCAAATGTTATTGGTAACTTTTTGAAAGTTCCTTGGATTCTTAAAGGCACTTGATTGTATAAAAGATAATCAAATGTGATTATATTTACTATTTGGAATAAATAAATAAAAAATAACAAAAATAAAACAAACAAAATTTCGCCAAGTAGTTTTGGAGTTAATGCGTTAAAAAGTTCAAATTTCCCGACGAAATTGGAGAAAAAAGAGTTTCAGAACATGAGTTTGTGAGCCTCTATAGGAAGTTGACAGGGCCGCAGACAGACTTGACGGTCCCCGGGACAACTTAATAATACCCCCCCCTTAAACGTTTTTTACAGGTTTTTTTTTTTTTAAATACATTTTTTCCCATTCACACACACATTCACATAAATACAGTCTTTTCGGTAACGTAGGTCATATAAGACTTTTTACGATAACCGTTATTTAATAATATATCTATTGGGGGTCCAGGCATTTTTATTATTTAAGCCATTTGGTATTTTTATAGTTTGTAAAAAGCTATTGTGGCCTTCACGCCAACAATGTTTTACATACTCAGGAAAAAAATAATTTCAAGAAAAATGATTTTTTTTTAAATTAAAATTTTAAGATTTGAGCTAAAGGGCCCGGGCCCCCCTCTGGAAAGGAATTTCAAGAAAATGGTTTTTTATTAGAATTTTAAGGTTGGAGCGCAAAGGGCCCGGGCCCCGGGGATATAGCCCCCCTCCGTCAGCGCCCCTGGAAGTTGAGTAAACGTTCATTTATGAGTGAAACGATTTCTTAATTTGTACTATTCCTTGGACCAACGTCGCGACGTTTCCACTTTTAGATTTTCCCTTTAACGGCAACGAGCGCCAATACAAGGAAGGCTAAACCACCACAATGGTGTTCGAAGTAAGTTTTGTTAAAAAGGTTTGATTGAAGCGCGCGTCAATCAATTGACTGAACTGTTTGATCAAAATGATTGACCATGTTTAGATATTTCGATCGTTTTTTTTTTCTATTTCTTGAGAATTCTAGCTCGACCGAACTCATCTATAGTATATTATATAATATAACCGCGGAGTGTCCGTTTGTCCCAAATTCGTCAGCATTTTACATAATAGAATGCTTTTTTAAATTACGATTAATTAAACGTTCTATTGTGGAAATTGTATATATATTTTTTTAATCTAAAAATGTAAAAATAATTATTATCCAACCTATAATAATTAAATTCGGGGACGAAGTCAAAAATAAACTTTGTATTTATTTAAAAAGCTAGTCTAACAGCCGGCATTATCAGATCACTTATAAGCCTATATTTTTATGCTTTTATAAATGATACATTATAATAGTAT
>JAKCPI010017414.1:0-19223 GCA_023213315.1 Euborellia annulipes | reverse complement strand
ATAGATTTGAAAAATGATAGAGAATGTCATGCAAAAGAAGAGCCTCTCTTCCTATCATTCTAATCGTTGAACAACCACTTCTCTTATCAACATTTCACATTTGAGAAAATTCGGGGGGGGGGGGGAGGAATATAGGCAGGATCATACACAGGGAAGGGCCGTTGTAAATTCCTGGGCACTCTAATCCTTTAAACTTCATTCATAAAATCCTAATAGAATATTTTCATTTATTAAAATTGCTAGACCTCTAAGGGATAGAATCTTAAACAATTTCTCTTTTGCAGGTTGGCGTTTCTCCAGTCCGGTTGTGTTCAGTGTTCAGTGCTAAGTGTTCAGTGTTCAACTAGTGCAATCAACAGGATCAGCTCTACGAGTGCAGAGAGCTTCGATGGATCAGCTCTACGAGTGCCAGACAAGCAGCTTCGAGCGACCATCAACCCCACAGGAGGTGAATACTTTATTCTCTAGACATATACAGATAAATCCAAAAATATATAAATGATCTGATTTTAATTTCATTTTTTTCTTTTTTGTTACAGATTCCTGTGGGTCAACAGAACAAAGGTATATTAAGCATGGTGCAAGAATATTAAAGGGGATAGATTAGATTAGCATTTTAGGATGTTTTTTTTTTCAGCTAACCCCAAATAGTAAAGAGCCTCTTCCGCCGCGGGATTTCATCTTCATCATCTTGGTACCCATAGCTTAAGATTGCTAAACGAATACAAATTTGATTGTATTCACTTTTCGATATTTATAATTTAGAAAATTTATTTTCACATCTTAAATGTAGTTTAAAGATTTAAATATAGAGGGGGGAGGGATGCACCATGCCAACGAGAGGAATTTTATTTTTGGACCTGTGTTTGCGAAAAGACGTATTTTTATGACGCAAAGGGAGTCTGATATGTTTTTGTATCTTTGAGGTTGGGTTTGAGGTGGCTCTATGGGTAAACGAGAGTCAGGGAGGGATGTCGTTTTTCCAGGGATAGCCTGGATGTAAATAACGCATACCCTTAAGGCCAGGGACAGGCCCGAGGGCCCCGCCGATCTGATGGTGGGGACCGGGTATATACAATTACAATTCGTTCGTATTTCTAATTAGGCTAGGTAGGATCTCTTTCTGAAAGCCCCCTGGTCTCTCGTTTACTCGTAATCCAAAAAACCACGTTCATTCTCACTTATATGATTTCTTCAGGCACCCGACTTAGGGTTTTTCGAATTATAAATCACAATTCTTTTTTGAAATTTCGCATAATCTTTTTAATGCAAATAATAAAAAGAATTGTACGTGAAGTTAATTATTTTTGCTTGAATTATTACCGAATTTTGTTTTTGTTTTATTTTAAAGAAAAAGAAGTCTTCAAGATTAAGTATTACGCGAAATTTTTAATAAGTAAGTAAATTTCCTTATACAAAATAAAATGAACAAAACTAATTCAAATTTTTTATTTTTCAGGTGACTTTATATTTCCTTGACGTTCTTGTTTTCATTTTGGTTAAATAAAAACATAAACTCATTTAATAATACAAATGAAGAAACATTTTGGCTTAAGCGTGTATCATCTATTGGTGTCTACTCATCGAATTTCGTTGTTTGACTTTTAAAATACACAGTAAGTAAATACAAATTATAGCCACCTTTTAATTTACCCTTTGAGAGTTAGCTACCCCACTGTTTATTTGAACTTCTGTTGAGACAATTTTTCCTGCATTTTTATATTGAATTTCTTACAACCGCAAAATCATTTTTTCTAATTGAATTTTTTTTTTTTTATAATATATTTTATAAAGTGAAGTGAAGTGCAAATAAAAAAAAAGAAGTCTTCAAGATTAATTTTGAAAGCAACATAATTTCAAAAGTAAGTAAATTTTCATTAAGCGATAAAATCAAAATATGGAAACTAATATTTTTTTTTTTTTTTAGGTAAAGGTGAGGTTAGGTGGGCTATGAGGGGAGGAGGAGGCCCAAAAGAAGAAAAATAATCTTTCATAACAAATTTTCGATTAAAAATATCCGAATTGGGTAAAAAGCACCCAGATCGTTGCCGATAAACAATGTCAGGCACGCCAGGATACATAAATGAATTTGATGAGTCCAAGTGAGTGAAATATTTTTATCCTATAATTTCAACAACAAAAATAAATTAAAAATAGTTCTGTGGTTGGTATTTTCTTTCTCAGATTAAATGAATGAAAGACCTTTAAAAAAAAAAGTTCAATTATTATAACGAAAAGACAAAATTTAATTTAACCTTACAAATAAATAAAAGCTAAAATTAAAAGATTTTCAAGGCAAATTTTATAAATATTATAAAATTTAAAAATCTGGTGTGTTTAGTCCCACAGCACACAACGTTCTCTTACCTCTGGAAAGAGAAAGTTTTGTACTGTTCTTGTCACACCAGATTTTTTCTAATGACATGTTTAGTTTCCGCCGATATATATATATATATATATATAGGCCCTATATACAGTGTATATATATATATGGAGAATGCATTGAAACAGAAAAAAAGTGGTGTGCTTATTAGCATTTAGTCCAAATGGAATTCATTGCTTTATTGAAAAAGTAATATTTTGAAAAAACTAACCACTGACATATATTTCTTTTTATTTTGTCTGTTTTTCATTATTCGTATTGATTGAAATCTGTTTTTTATTTTGTTATGTGTAGATTTGTCTTAATTTAAAGACATAAGTAATTGCTGAAATAAATTTTTTTTTGATTAAAATTAAGGTCCGATCGAAACAAGATTTTCAGCCGAAACCGAATATTCGGCCTCAATCTTAGTTTCGGCCGAAACCGAAACTTGTATTTTCTATAAAAAATTCATATCATTTTACAATTTTTTTTTTGAAATTTTTTCCGCCCTGCGAAAAATTTTTTCCCCCTCTCGTGAAAATCATTTTACCTTTTTTCTAGGGAGACTAAATTTTTTTCTCCCTCAAGTGTAAATAATTTGACTTTTTTTTTGCATGCGAGTCTCATCCCATTTTTTCAGACTCAGGTTTCGGCCGGCCGAAAGTTTCGGCTACTTTTTGGCCGAAACCAGGATTTTTGGCCGAAACTGGCCGAAACCGAATATTCGGTCGGTTCCTAATTAAAATAAACCAAAAGCAGTGGCTATGCCAAAAATATTTATCTTTTCTTCCTCAGTCAAATTTTGGCTTCTTTTTCTTATTTTTCATAATATTAAATTTTTCTTATTTTTCCATATTCATTTAAATTACAATAATGCTGATTTGTCCAATTATTTGTATTAATTCTATAAAGTTCTTATTAAGAACGATCAAAACAAATTAGTTTAACATATAAATATATTTTCTACTGTCCGCCAGATGTTTTTTTTTTTTATATATACAGTATATAAAAAAAACACTCACACTTTTTTCCCATTCACACCCAAATTCACACACGCATACACACAGTCTTTTCGGCAATTTAGGCCATTTAAGACTTTTGACGATAACCATTATTATGAATATATTGGGGTTCAGGCATTCTTATTTAAGCTATTTGGTATCCAAATGGCTTAGTAAAAAAAGGACATCATAAATTTATTAATACATATATTGACTTTTATAGACTAGATAAATACTTGGGAATTTACCTCATTAACACCGATCACCTCTGTAAAGACTGTGTAATTTAGTGAGAGAGAGAAAACAAAGGAAAGGCTTATATTTGTTTAGGGCCATAATTTGTTTCTGTGAGGAAAGGTGGGGGAGTAGGGGGCTGGAGGGGGAGAGGAGGTGGCAGGTGCGACGACCATGACCACAACAGTACCCCAGGGCACTTCGAAGGACAGCCGCCCGCCTCCATCTCCATCAATTTGCCATTTTTTTTTCCTTTGAAAACGTCGTTATTTTAAAAGGAATTTTTATTTATCAAAAATATACAGGGATATTCCAAATGAAATTATTGTTGAAATTAGAATCGCTTAAAAAAAAGTATGTTTTGATTCCGATTTAAGGGGGTGTAGGAGCGGCGCGCCGAAGCGCCTAAACCAGTGGTTCTCAACCTTTTTTGGCCCATCGCCTGTAAAACAATATTTAAAAAAAAAAAAAGTGAAATAAATAGGTAAATTGAAACTAAAAACTATACCAATAAATAAGATATTGAAACATATCACCATGTGTTTTTAGTTTTAATTTACTAATTAAATCATTATTATTATTTCCACATTAAAATAATTTATTTGGCAAATATTTCAGATTGCCTACTCAATCCATCCTCAGTGCATCAAATTATACATATGTGGAGCGTGTTTTTTTTTTTTTTTTTTTTTTTTGCCATATGTAACACGCTCCACATACCATCAAGAGAAAAGATATTGGACAACCCTCTGACCTGAATTTAGGTAGACGTGAGGGGGTTTTTCAATATCTTTTCCCTTGATGGTATGTATAATTTGATGCACTGAGGATGGATTGAGTAGGCAATCCGAAATATTTTTTATTTAATGTGGAAAGCAACCGCTGGGGTATTTTCTCCATTATTATTATTATTATTTGATACCCCTTTTGAGGTCCCCGTTTATTTATCCGAGGTGTTTCCGCGATGACACCCATCTTAAACCCAACCGGCATCCGGCCGTAGCCATCTACCGGCACCCCGTCGTGAATTTACTTTATTTTCTATCTCTAATTCCTCCCCCTGTGTGCATTCAAACTAACTAGCTAATTCTTATTTCTCGCCCCACCTGGTTGCTTTTATCCAACCTCTTCAGGGAGGATGTCCTAGTTTGACGAGGGACTCCCTCAGCACCGGAGTGTAGCTTAGGGACCATTCATTAATTACGTAAGGGTCCTGCGGGGAAGGGGGGTTTAAGAAAATCTCTACATGTCCTTATGTAGAGGGCAGGGTCGTAAAACTTATTCTTACGTAATACTTTTTGAATCAAAATTCAATACAAAGAATCTAATTTCATAAATTATTACTTGTTAAAAAATAAAAATTATTGATTTAAGTTGAACTGTAAGTTTTAGTGGAACTGATCCTTTCCTAACATTTTATTATTTAGAAGAACGAGATAAAGTCTTACGTAAGAAAGGGGGAGGGGGGTTCGAGAAATCTTATGTATACTTACATGGGGGTAGGGGGGTCAAAAATGACTAAAATTGTCCTTACGTAATTAATGAATGGCCCCTTACTCCTGAGGTCTATTTAGTAATTTTGATCGCTGGGAGTTACAGAAGTTATCTATATTTTGAACATCCCTATATTCCTTAATTGAGATATTGAATAAACTAAATATTTTCATACTCCTATTATATATGGAAATTTATTATAATCATCCGATAAAAAAAAAAAACTCTCCCCTCTTCTAATGTTATTAAATATCATTATGATTATTTTTAATACAAAATTCATTGCTTCGAGTGTTTATTTATTATTATTCGTGTTCGTGTATTTTTTAATAAAAAATTCATTATCACCTTCTCTTTAATATGACCCTGATAAATTGCTTTAAAAAAAATGATTACTCTTAATCATCGCCTAAGGAGATTCGACTTTTATTTTAAAATTTATGCTAATTTTTTTTGTTTAGGAAATACATTCTCTTATTTTATTTATTTTTTTTTAAGCGCTTAAACTAAAATTTAATTATAATTTCAATGACCTTAGGATGATGAATGATTAGTCAATGTTAAATTCAAAAAGATGATATTTATCATTATATCAGGTATTATATATGGGGGTGGTAGTCTCAGAACTTTATTATTGACAAATCAATCACATGTGTGTTTTGCAATATGTGTATAATTTTCAATAACTGAAGATAGCCCAATAAATTCAAATCGAAACGTCTTATTCTGTGAGGTTTATTGGTGCTTCCCAACTGGGATCTCCATCCCCTCACTATAATCTCATCACAGTCACAACTACATTCAATAAAAACTCTTTATAATCCCCCCTCCCCGCCCTGGTCGAGGCATATATTTACATTATTTAAGTAGAATCTTTGACCTCGGGCCTTGGTGCAGTGGTTAGCGTGCTGGATAAGGGTCGTGGGTTCGATTCCAGTCTCATGCGACAATTTATTTCAAATTAATGGGCTACCAATTAATTGAAATAAATAGAGACGGGTTCTAAATGGCCTCCGTTGCCGAAAAAGACTTTAATGAAATTTTAAGCATAAGTAGAATCGTTCTTTTAGATTTAAACTTTCTACCGTAGGCTCTAGTTGAAACATTATGTATATGTGAAATGTAAAATACACTAGGTTATGTGTTTCAAGGTTTTTTTATTAATTAAAATTAACACTTAATACGTATTAATTAATAAAAAACCTTGAAACACATAACCTAGTGTATTTTATCTTTCATATAGAATCTTTCTTATTTTAATAATAGAATACAAATCATACCAGTCCTAGATTAGAGGTAGGGCTGGACGGTAATGGATTTTCATTACCGACCTCGATAATGAAAAAAAAACCGGTTTTTCTCGAAAGTCGGTAAAAATTTTTTACCGCCCGCGGAACCAAAGTTTGCCGCCGCGGAACATTTTTTTTTTCGCGAAACCAAAATTTTTCCCGTCCGAAAAAATATTTTACCTTTTTTTTAGAGACGCCAATTTTTTTGCCGCCCGCGGAACAGAAATTTGCCGCCGCGGCACATTTTTTTCCGCGGAACCAAAATTTTCCCCCGTCCGAAAAAATATTTTACCTTTTTTTTAGAGACGCCAATTTTTTTTGCCGCCCGCGGAACAGAGATTTGCCGCTGCGGCACATTTTTTTTTCGCGGAACCAGAATTTTTCCCCGTCCGAAAAAATATTTTACCTTTTTTTTAGAGACGCCAATTGAGGAGACGCCAATTTTTGCCGCCCGCGGAACCAAAGTTTGCCGCCGCGGAACATTTTTGTTTTTCGCGGAACCGAAATTTTTTTGCCGCCGCGGAACATTTTTTTTTCGCGGAACCAAAATTTTTTACCGTCCGAAAAAATAAGTTTTTACCGACTTTCGAAAAAAAACCGGTTTTTACCGAATTAGAGGTTCGTTGCCGCGTTTTCGGTAAAAAATTTTTACCGGTTTTTACCGCTAAACCGGTTTACCGTCCAGCCCTAATTAGAGGTAACCCATTTTTTGCTGTGTCACTTGTTCGCTCCCTGTCCTGAGTAATAAAATTCAGTCAAACAAACTTCAAGACTAATACGCCACTTCATTTCTGCTTCGGCTTCTATATTTTCGTTGAATTAATTAAGTAGTCGTCGTTTTAGGGTAGCCTATATACAGATGGAAGGGGGACATATCCCGTCATCAAGATATGCACATTCATTTTCATATAGATTCTGTTATTTTTTATTTATTTTTTTCTGTTGTGGGTATTCCAATCCGATCCAATCTTGCAAGACTCCTTCTTTATCATCATCCTTAACTTAAGCATTGCGAAAATGCGATGACGGAATTTGTTGGCTTATCGCTCCATCATGCTCCATACATACAAAATATTAATAAAGCAGAAAACTACGAAACTTAGGATCGATAAGCATCTTGATTAGATATTAATATTTCGATACTGAGTTGTGACGTACAAATTCCTACAGTGTTGACTTTATGAGCTCAAATGATTTTATCGAAGCATCCGATTCTATTATGATGAATTTTTAAAAGATTTTATTTCTTGATTTCATTTTTACCTGGAATATTTCTGAATTTATCTCCGGCCTCTTTTACTTTTTTTTTACCTTTTTTTACCTATATATGGACGGTGATATGCATAAAGGTACCAAGCGCCATTTTGATCGAAATTGAGATAAGACCACCTTCTTGTAGGGAAAAAGAAGATCTACCTCTTTATTTAAATAATAACATTATTACTCTGTTTACTTTTTTTTTTGTATAAAATAAGAAAAAAAGTCATTGCCATTGGTTTTGTTTACAATTGAGCAATTGAAATGCCCTTTATCTCAGATTTAGGTTAATGGCGCTTGGTTCCTTCATGCATAACATCGTCCATAATTAATATACAGACTATATCCCCTGAATCAAAAAAAGTGGTTTTCGCAAAATAGTCTATCTTAAGAACGAAAAGAACTAGGAAGTTGAAATTTTATATTTAAGTTAGGTACCCTCCCGGACAGTTAAAATGAAATTTTGAACAAAATCGGCAAAAAGTACTAGTACTTTACTGATGTACTTTATCTGTTGTTTTCAATTTTTTCAAAATTCGCTGGGACTGAAAATTTGTTGTGTTACCAGCCCATCAGATTTTTTTTGCATAGGGGTTTAATAATTATTCGAGTAAAAATTTTTTTAACCTTGGACCAATTCCTTCCTTTAATTTACTTAGCAGATTTTTATTCATTTTTTACATTATTACATAATACAGGGCCGGAACTAGGAGATTTTTTAGTGGGGCAAAATTTAATTTGCCGCCCCTCCTTAAAATTTTCCCTGATCTCAAAAATTTTTCTGGAAAAAATATTTTTCCTTTTTTTTAGAGGCACAAAATTTTTGACGCCCGCGGAACATTTTTCTGTTGCGCGGAACCAAAATTTTTTCCCGTCCGAAAAAGTATTTTACCTACCCACTGTCCCCCCCCCCCCTAGATCCGGCCCTGACATAATAATTAAAAAAAATCTCAAGAATTTCAATTTATAATATTTTAAGACTCCGGTATTTAATCAAATAAACTTTTGACATGGGAATTTAAAAACAAATATAAATTTACCAATTGGTCATTAAAATTGAATTAAATAAGAGGAAGTTTTTTTTTAAGAGAGAAAAAGCAACAAATCTATAATCGGAAGTCTTTAGCTGAGATTGGCAATTTATTTTAAACGCCCCCTAAATTCCCTCTCCATGTCTCTATACTCCCAGATGATCAATAGTGGAGTCCTTTCTGAAATGAAAAGCGACCGGCCCTTTTGAGAAGAAGATAAATTAAATCGAGGGGCAGGGAGGCTTTTGAGAAGGTATCTGAATCCGATCACAAAAGAATTCATCCCCTTTCGCCTAAATAAACAGAAGGCGAAGGGACAACAACAGACTTTCCTCTTTATTAAGAGTTAATTTCGTATAAGGGCTTAATGTAATCTGAACGAAAGGAATTAAATTAATAATGTTGTTTTTTAGACTTAATAAAAACAAAGAAAAATCAAATTATCTATAGTCAGGGTCATTCCTGACTTTTCTGTCTTCTTCGTGCCAGACATTTTTTTAACCACTCTAGAAATTATGTAATTAAAATTTTTATTTTTTTTTTTAATTATAAATTTTACCTTTAGGGTTCTAATGTTTCGCATTTTGAATGAATTTTTTTATACAAAATAGAATAATAACAATTTTCTTTTCTCTTTATTCACTATGACTGTTGGCAGCAGGCCATCCCGCCAGTTTACAAACATATACAGGTCTATTCTCTAAAAAGAGGCGTTAAAATTTAAAATAAACAATGGGTGTTAAAAAGTAATGTAGAAACAATCAGCGTTAAAAAAAATGCTATTCTCTAAACAAAGTTTTAACAGCGACGTTAACATGTTACTTTTATTTCAAAGCTATTAAAATCATAACCTTACTTTTTAGGTTAAAGACGCCATGTTTATTTTAAATACGGCGTTAAAATATTAACGGCATCCCTAGACATGGCATTAATTTTTAACACTATTTACCAAATATTAACGTTTTGACTTTAAATTTTTGTTTACAGAATAGCTATTTTAGCCATAAATCAAGGGCTATATTTGGAGTTGATGATAAAAAACAATCACTCTCTATGGGTATAAACAAGATCTGATATAGCATCATGATATATAAAACCGCCTGGGCAAAATTACATATTAAAGATAATCATCTCTCACTTTTAAAAAATTCTTTCAAAATATTTTTTTGTTTATGAAATTCGATCTTCTAATTTCGATGCCAAATATATTAATACAAAAAAAAAAAGGAAATAAATTATTATTTTTTTTTAATTCTTGGACTTAAAATCGTGAATGCTTGCCAAAATGCAAATATCGGTTAGGCCTATAGGCTTATATGTGTGTGTGTAGCATGGAAAAAATACGCATTTTAGTTTCAACGAACATAGTTTTTGATTAAAAATTTTGAGCTCATTTTTTATTTTCTTATAAGTAGCGGAAAAAAGTCTTTCGACTTTTGTTAATTTTGAGACATTTTTTGATTTTCTTAGAAGCTCCTCTGATGTCACAAAAAAGAAATGTTTTTTTTTGAGACTTTCAAAAACGACTTTTGCGACTTTTTTGGCGCTTTTTTTGCCTCTTAAAGACTTTTTTTTAAAAAAAGCGACTTTTATAACCGAATTTTTTCAAATTTTTTTTGGTTTTCTCAAAATTCACTCCAACAATTTTGATTAAAATTCATAAATCAATTATTTTTTACAAGCTCTTTAAAATGTATATTTCCATTTGAAATCTTTTGAAGCTCACTTTACTCTTGTACTTAATAGGAAAGATAGGAGAAATGGTTGCCTAAATATAAATATTCTCCCATGTTTATAAATTTTACATCTTAAATACTAATATAACCGCGGAAACTAAATATATCTCGACACAAAAAAAATCTGGTGTGACTGGCGCACAGCACACAACTTTCTCTTACCCTTCGGTAGAGAGAGAGACGATAATGTTTGCAAGTGAGAGAGAGACATATATGTTTTCTTTGAAACAATTAAAGACACAAATAAATTTAAAATAAATGGGAATTTAAATAATAATTGATTTTTAATCTAATAAAAAGAAAAAGATTTAAATTCCGTTACCATGGCAACCATTTCTACTTTCCTATGAAGAACAAGAGTAAAGTGGTCTTCAGAAGATTTCAACGGCAAAATGAGAATATACATTTTAAAGAGCATCTAAAAAAATAGTTCATTTATGAATTTAAAAAAAATCCTTGGAGGGAATTTTGAGAAAATCGAAAAAAACTGAAAAAGTACATCAGTAAAGTACTAGTACTTTTTGGCCGATTTTGTTCAAAAGCTTATTTTGAGATTCTTCAAAGGTACCTAAGTTAAATATAAAATTTCAATCCGCTAGCTCAACTCCTTCATGCTAAAAATCTGTCCACACACACATACACACAGACACACACACATACATACACACACACACACAGACCAATTTGCGGGACCCACTTTTTTGGACTCAGGGGACCTCAAAACATGTATATCCATCAAAATCTCGACATCGAATTTTTGACATGATCGCAATACTTTCTCTCTCTATATATTTCATATATAGGGTAAGAGAAAGTAAAAAATCTGGTTTGACAAGCACAGAACAGAACTTTCGATTACGGAAGAAAAGAGAAAGTTGTGTGCTCTGCGACCAGTCACACCAGATTTTTTCCTCTGAAGTACAAGAGTAAAGTCTGCTTCAAACAATTTCAAGGGAATTTATATTTTTTGTTACCATGGCAACCATAGGAAAGATAGGAGAATCTTTCCTATGAAGAACAAGAGTGAAGTGGTCTTTAGAAGATTTCAACGGCAAAATGATAATATACATTTTAAAGAGCATCTAAAAAATAATTGATTTATGAATTTTAATCAAAATCCTTGGAATGAATTTTGATAAAATCTAAAAAACTGAAAAATTACATCAGTAAAGTACTAGTACTTTTTCATCGATTTTGTTCAAAAGCTTCGTGTCACGTCCCATGGGATGTCTAACTTAAATATAAAATTTCAACCTCCTAGCTCTTTTCGTTCTTGAGATATTTTCTTCATATACACACGACAGACCATGTCGCGAAAACCACTTTTTATTTTGGATTCAGATGACCTTCAAACGTGTATATCCATCAAAATCTCGACATCGAATTTTTGACATGAATCCAATACTTTCTCTCTATATATTAACATATATAAGTAAGAGAAAGTAAAATTGCTCGCAGTCAGTAAAAATAAACATTAGTATAGATTTTCATTAAATCTCTTCCTCTTATGATGTGTATATCTTCGTAATTTTAGACAAAAACAAAATAATCCATAATCGGATTTTCATGTCACGTGCCAATACATTAAGCAAGCCAACACAATGCACATATACATTGACATCGAGTAGACCAGAGAGCTGGTGGACAGGCACGTACGTCCTCGGATTCGCGAGCAACGAACTGCTTATTTGCTGGAACTCTTTCTCTCTCTCTATTTATTCGTTTAGTATTCGAAACACTTTTCATATACCCATTGCATTGTAAGGCGAGTTGGGGGATGCGGCGAGCAGGTGACTTGGTTGGTGTGTAAGATACTCAAGTTAGAGGAAGAACTTGAAAACAAGCATGGTGACACAAGTTGAGTGATCTTATTTTTAGGAATTTAAATAACAAACGCTAAGTGAAAATAATTCCATGTGTATGTATAATAAATAATAAAGAGTAATCGCCTAATTCATAAAAGAGTATTTGAAAAGAAAGTATTGTTAAACGATAATATGTATTTTAGTAAACTTTCTATTCATAAAGACATTTAAACTGTACATTAACTAAAATCAAATATAAGCAAATAAAGTTTGGCAATATGGCAAAAACCTCCACTATTTTCCAGAATTTGATGCATTAAGTTTGCATCTGGCGGGCATTAAGAAATATATGTATATGTCAAACTAATTTGTTTTATATGTTAATATCAATTTAATGAACATTAATTGATACTATGTGCAATTGTGATTCCAATTTTTGGATCTGCCAATTTCGAAATGCCCATAAAGTGCATTATTTCACCAATAAAACAAACTTAAAACCTTGTCAGGTCTATTCTCTAAGCAAAAACCTTTAACACCTGACAATCTGCGTTAATTCATTTTAACACCAACTTACCTCAAATCGCTATTCTATAAGCAAAAACTTTAACGCCAGAGCGTTAACATATAGTCAATAAAATTTATGTCATTTGTCATTTTTGCCTTTAATATTTTAACGTCTTATTTAATGCATCAAAATGGCGTCTTTAACCTAAAAAGTAAGGTTATGATTTTGACAGCTTTGAGATAAAAGCAACAAGCAAGTTAACATCACTGTAAAAATTTTGTTTAGAGAATAGCATTTTTTAAATTTGGATACCAAATGGCTTAAATAAATATGCCTGGACCCCAAATAAATATATTACTGTTAGTCATGTTTTATTATTGTAAAAAGTCTTATATGGCCCTAAGTTGCTGAAAAAACTGTGTGTATGTGTGTGTGAAAAAAGTGTGGGTGTTAAAAAAAAGGGGTGTAAAAACACCGAACAAGCAGAAAACATAGCTCTGGATCGTTAACACTTGGTGCTAAAAAGTAAAATGTTAACCTCACTGTTAAACTTCGTTTAGAGAATGACCTTTTTTTAACGCTGGTGTTATTATACATACTTTTTACCACACAATTTATGATGTTAAATTTTAACATCTGTTTTTAGAAGAGTATTATTTAATATTCATTAAATTTGTATTAGTATATTTTTAAATAGAATGTTACAATTAAGAACTTACGGTCGAGAGTTTAAATTTACAAAAAATAAATATGGTTGTTGTATTAGTATTATAAGAACCGTGTAGACATGTCATTGTACTTCGAACATGCAAAGACAGAGTGGCAGACATGGGATGTTGACTGGATCGATTTCTCACTTTCAGGTTATTCTTTCTTCTCTCTTCGGATATCATCTCGCATACAAGTTGATCGAGTGGCTGTTGTTTGTGGTCCATATTGCGCCTCATGTGTAGCTGGAGGTCAACAAGTTGTTTGACCTTTCTTGGACTGTCATCGACTTCTTCTCCATCTCCGGTGGCAAACTTGATCTATTCCATCCGTCACAGCCATTGTCTAAGAGAAGCTACTAGTTTTTCTCCTATTTTTCCAAGACGCACATACACAAACCTGCAAGCATCCAATTACAGGGTGACTAGTTTTAATATTCTCTATCTTTAATAAAGAAATAGGAAAATAATAAATCATCATATGTCATAGCAATCTCATTGAATTTGTTGGTCATGTTTTTTGTTTTTTGATTTTAATAAGAAAAAGAAAACTGGATTAAATTTAAAGTGCTAAAGTGCTAAGGTTTAGAAAAAAGTGCTCCGAAACCTGAAGGAAGAGGGTTGATAGGGCCGCTCTAAGTTTTTGCGCCCTAGGCAAAAAGACAAATAATTTAGGTAGTTATAGTAAGTACAATTAAATTTATATTAATTGAAAAAAGTGCAAACAATATAGGTCTTAATTATTAATAATATTGAACAACAGCTGAAAACAAAAGGAAAACATCAATTATAAAATTCCAAATACTTATATATTTGAGATATTTTTAGCCTTGAAAATTGGCGAGGTTGCTCTTGCCTGGGGCCCGAAGAAAGATATAAAAAATTTGTGAGAAGAGAAATAATCATTTAAAGAACAAAAAATAGGGAGAAGAAGAAAAAAACCGAGCAGCACCTTATTAAATATACGAGGGCAGTTTGATAAGTCAGTGGCTTTTTGAATTTTCAGTGTAGTTACTTTAAATGCAACATCGCTCCTGTCAACTGTCATCTATGAGTAGACTGCTGTAAAATTTTGCTAGTGTACAACCAGTGAAAGCAGATAACTTCGTGAATTTTAACAAAAAAAGTGAATTTCGTGTGCTGATAGAGGAAAATGTCATAAATTGGACTACGAACTGCACCACATCCAGCATATTGTCCAGATTTAGTCCCAGAGACTATTTTCGTTTTCAAAGAAACGACTGAGTGGTAAGAGATTCGGGTCGAATGAAGAGGTCATCACTGAAACAAACGCCTATTTTGAGGGCTTTTAGAAAACCTATTATTTGGAAGGAATAAAAATAATGGAAAAACCCTGGACTAAATTTATAGAGCTAAAAGGAGACTAGAAAACGCTTATTTGCCGAAAAAAAAAATCTTTTATTCAAAAAGTTGCTGATTTATCAAACTACCCTCGTTCAGCATTCATCATTTCTAAAGTGAACTTCATATTTTGATATGATAATATTTTTTTTGTAATGGGTGCATAAGGCCCGAAGACCTATAATGACCAGTGGTCACATGCAGCCAGGAAGAATATAGTCTAGAATGGAAAGTTAAAAAAAAGGAGAAGCATAAAAGGGGAACTCAACTGCTGGAACTGAGAAGATGCCTGTTGAGATTAGACTTGAAAGTCTGAAGATTGTAGGTTTTAGGAAAGATAGAACAGAGTTGAGCGGGGAGGTCATGGGGACAGATTGGAATTGACTAGTTCTGTTAGTCGTGATCTGAACAGCTTAGGGATGCTGGGACAATTGCTCCATTGTGTTCCGTGTATATGTTGCATTGGGTGGGATAATTGTTGGTGGGGATAAGTGAATACAAATTTTGGGCCGGCGACCTAGGAAAAAGGTAGTCCGCCCGCCGCGAAAGCGTGGAGGTCCTGGTTCGAAACCAGGGGGCGCAATTTTCGCCCAATCAAACACGAACTTATCTCGCAAATTTGTTATCTTAAACGATATATTGACTTGCTTATTTACAGTCTATTTGAGCGTTGTTTGAAAAAAATTCCATCTCTTTTTCAAACAAAGCTCTACATAGTTGATTCAAATTAATTTAAATAAATATGAAAGTGTAACTATGTTAATTTCAAGATTCCATTTGCGAAACAATATAACAAATTGTGAAGAATGAGAGACGTAATATTTTTTAATGATTTCAAGATTAGGCTATTTAAAACATTCACATGATGGGTTCCCCTGAAACTTAGGCAACCGAAAATGTTCCTACTTGGAAGGGACGAATCATCAAACTCTCTCCCTCCTCTACCTAAAACGTACAAATATTATTGTTTAAAAATGGAGTGTTTTAAAAGGTGGAGACTTAACTTTGTAATTTTATTCGATCAGGGGGTATTAAGAAAGGGAGAGAAAGAAATTAATAGTCCTTGAGTTGAGTAAGAGAAGAGAGGTACTTACTACTGTCCCACCCCAACCTCCAATTCTTCAATTATTATAACTTTTTTATTTATTTTTAACATTTTCAATATCTTTTGCGCATTAATATTGAGTTTTCAATAAACAAAGCTAAATCGTGATTAAAAAAAAGACAGGCTCTCCACTCCCCTCCTACACTTTGAATAATTGCTATACGTTTTGAAAGTGGTTAACATATTTATTTACTATTACAATTTAATCGTGATTTTACTTTCTTGGAGTTGTGTTTTATTATAAGTCAAGAGCTAACAGATCAGAGCCTCTCTGATTCGGCCAATGATCTGCGACCTCCAAGAACAAGCTTAAATCGCAGATTATCATCAAAATCATATCTAAATATATTATAAATGCTTGGAAAGTGTCCAGAAAAGCTCTTTTAATACTGAGTGATATAAAAAAAAGCGAAAATAATTTTTTGTTAGCCTTGACATTGACCTTGTATAGTAAAACAATGACATATCAAAAGAAACTAAATTGTTTCTACCTCTTTTAATTAATTACTTTTATTATTCTTATCGAGTAAGTCAAGGAGGAGAAAGGCATTGTAATAGAACAAATTTGCTCTCTCTAACTTGTCAGTAATTAATTTCAAAATAAAGAAATATTTTGAATTAAGTACGTTTCACTCATTAATAACCACCACGAAGAGAATTTATTTAATAACAAACCATTTCAGCATATAATACTAAAACATGAATCTGAAAAATAAATAAATATCTTTGGCAGTCATTATATTTATATCTAATAAAATTAATATTTTTATTATTCCTTATTAAACCAAGATTCATTAAATAATTAATATTTTTCTAAAATTGGAATTGAGATTTTGCATCACCCGGTATCCCTAGATGTTGACTTGATCGGCTTGTTCGTTCTTTGTCTGACTTTTTCGTCGTTAACGAAGCAACTCGGGTAATCACATTGAACTTAAAAACCAAGGAGAAATCAACCTGTCTGCACAATTCTATATATATAGGTATAAACTAGGCGGGAGATGACATAGTAATTAATAAATTATATTTGATGCGGGAGAAGACCTAATATGGTGCTTAAGATAAATTTTATAATAGACTATATATAATCTGAAGAAGAATATAAAAAGACAAAGTTCAAGTACTTATATATGGAGGTGTTGGTACAATGAATTCCAAAAGTTTATTCCAGCGGCAGAAAAAAATTTAATGTATTGGCGAATTTTTTTAAACATCGTTCGGGACGTCCAGTGGAAGTTACTACGCCCGAAATAATTGACAAAATTCACGATATTGTTTTGAGTGATCGACGAATCAGAGTGCGCGAAATAGTTGAGGCCACAGGCATATCGCAAAGTATAGTGTTTTCTATTTTGCACGAAAAATTGTGTATAAAAAAAGATCTCGGCAAGATGGGTGCAGCACACCTGCACCTGCAACTTTTCTCAAAAATGTTTGTAAACATTACACATTTACAAGAGCGCCCTTCTTTTAAACCAATTAAAAAATTTGTATTATAATTTTTTTTTATTTATAACATTAGTATTTTACATGACTCCGTTTTTTAATTCACCTAAATCGTCGTCATCGAAGAGATCTCCGAAATCATTGAAAAACTCTTCGTGGACCATTTTACCCTCATTTTTGAGATCTTCAAGCAGTTGTTCTGGTGAAATTGTGCTGCTAGTTCCACCGTGTTCCTGATTGCTGTTGGAACCCTCCGGGAGCAGCTCGTCTGTGGGAGTGACGGGATGCAAGTTAGCTATCGATTTTTTCAAATGAGAATTCATTTCTATAGCTAGAATATTTCAACTTCTAATAAAAAGAAAAAAAAAAAAACAATCACAAATAAAAGATTTTCTTTTAACACCAAATTGAAAATTAATTATAAAATGTTTATTTATAATTATCATAGACAACAATTACTAAACATTCACTAAACACGATTAGGGTAAATTTTGAAGAGGCCGTGCTTGTATTTTGTTCTTGGCTGCCATTCTTTCCCCCCTGTGGCTAAGAGGTTAAAGATGTTGACAAATATCAATATTAATCTAAAAGCCATGGGAGTGGGTTCCTACCCCAGGCAGTCCGATGCATTTATTTAAATCATTTTGATACCAAATGATATAAATAAATATGCCTAAACCCATTAGATATTTTGTTCACAGACACACACACACTACACACACAGACAGACAGACCATGTCGCTAAAAACCACTTTTTTGGATTCAGGGGACCTCAAAACCTATATAACCATCGAATTTTTGACATGAATCCAATACTTTCTCTCTCTATATATTAACATACAAATAGAGGTAAGAGAAAGTAAGAAATCAACACCCTTGGGGTGGGAGGAAAGGGACAGATTCCACCCCTCCCCTCTCCCAAATAAGGGCAACTTAAATAATTAACCACTGATTCCAAATTTACCAGTTACCAACCCTATTTTTACCATTCTAAAAGTGAACAAAAATTAGTATTCTTTTATAAACTCTTATTGATTAAAAAATAATATAATAATAGATACCGGTAATATAATTTGTATATTTTATGTTATATATTCATGAAATTTAAATAAAAATGAAAAGTTGATTTTTTTTTCCCCCTCACTTGTTTTTCGGCTCTTTGTACCCTTGGAATAAAAGCCCTTTACAAGCGTAAACTTATGTAAATTTATGAATTTATTAAAAAACAAAAAAATTTACTTTATTTTAACAATTTGCGTTATTTTATAAAAATTTAATAACATCCAAATAAAACACTTTAATTAGAGAAGTGACGAAAACCTGAATGTGGTTAATATTACATCTATTATTTTTTAATAAGGTGTGTTGTTATATTTGGATTGAATTTCCTCTTCCTTTCTCATTGTACCAGTAATATATCAAATTATTTCAATCTTTGAATTTTTGTTTGCATGACCAAAGAAGGCGATACTAGCAAGCCGAGTAAGCCAATATCTTTTCGTGATGCTCTATTACACATCCAAAGCAGTAACCGGCAGACAAGACGACTGTCGCGTGCGGGAAATAAAAAATTCCTCTTCACACTCACATATATTTATATATATTTTCTATTTCACTCTTCACTGGGTCTGGGTTTTATTGCTTTCAGTTTCAGTAAAACACCTAAAGCAGTAAAAGATATTCTCTCACGGGAGATGAGAAATAAGGGCTCAAGTACAATCATATTATGCTTCGTGCATTGAATATTTATTTTCCGATTTGAACTAAATATATAAACATAGAGAGAATTATATAAATCTAAAAAAGATCCAATTTTATTGATGTTCAAATACATCGAGGGAATGAAAAACGAATGGTTATTTACGCGCTTATAAGTACTTTGT
>JAKCPI010017413.1:0-28951 GCA_023213315.1 Euborellia annulipes | reverse complement strand
AGTAAAATTACCACACATTTGTAAACGATTTTTGCAAAGAGTTTTGTAAAAATATAATTCAACTGTATAGTAAATTTAGTATCTATTGGTCTTGGAAATTTGCTTACAACAAAAAAATTGTAAAATCATCGAATTTTTTTTTACAGTGTGGACCAGGGGCGGATTAAAGAGGGGGGCGAGGGGCGACCCCCTCCCCCCGAGAAGAAATTCACAATGTTATAAAAACTAGTAATCTAAAGAAATTATGATTTCCGGGCTTTAATTTCAATTGAATTTGTTACCAATCAATTTAAATAAATAGGAAAGGGGTCTAAATGCCCATAGATGCCCACAAAGTCCTTAAATAAAAAAAATTAAAAAAAACCGCCCCCCCCCGACAAAATTCCATTAATCCGCCACTGTCCTGGACCCCCTTCGGCGAGCAAATGCATCAAATTTATTCTTGCTCACTGTTTGGAAATTTTGCAATTGCTCGCCGAAGGCTAGTAAAGTTTCAAATTTCCCTCTCTGACTTAAAGTTTTAAATTTGCCTCTCCCACTCCAATTCCTGTAACTCTAGCCAATCGGCGAGAGCACGGGCACATTCACACAGGGACGGGAAGTCAGTGGCTAGCGCTTTATATATAGTATTGATAATGATGATTTCAGGGTCATTTGCTGTAACAAATTTACTCATTCTTTAACGACAAAAATCCGATTCTTTTAAAAGTTCATTAATCATACAATATTTGTATCGCAAAGAATTTTGCTATATTTAATTTTTGTTTTAAATTTGTTCAGCACAGTATAAATTTTATTTGCCCTCGGGGCTTGGTGTAGGGGTGAGCGTGCTAACCTCGTATATCAAAATTCGCGGGTTCGGACTACATTCCGTCGATTGATGTATGGACGCGAGTCTTTACGATTTAATGTATAAATTTAAAGAAAATAATTTTTTTTTCACTTTATTTGTTAAAATAGTGATAGTTTTATTATTTTTGCAGAGTTTCTACACGCACATTTTCAACGGATGCTACGCCGTGCTTTTGCTGATTGTTGTGATTTTCTTCCTTATCTACGGAGTTGAAGTTTACTTCAAGGTATACAATAAAAGACCCTCGGTTTAGAAACAGAGATCTCTAAACACGAAGCAACATACATTGATTTTTTGTCAATTGAAATCAAATCAACTAATATCTTTTTACTTTTTTATTTCAATTTAACTATTCAATATGAAATTTATAATTTACTTATAGGTTCCCTGCCTATTGCACTCCAGACCTCCAGCAATTATAATTCTCATATTTAATAGTTAAATTGACTTATCTAGGCATTTGAATATTAACATTTTATTCAATTCATATTTTCAGAATATTTAGAAAAAGTAGAAAAAATTATGAAATTTTAACATATTTTGTTCGTTGATTAGGACATAAAGCAGCAGTTTCTTCACAAATCTCACGACGTTTCGGTCTGTTATTTGGACTATCATCAAGTGACAGGGAGTTGTCGTATGGGAGTATCTGCTCATATATGGACTCTGTTATGCATTAGTGTGTCAAGCGCCAGCTACTGAGATTTGAAAAAATAACATTAAAGTTTTTTGATTTCATTGGATTATATTTTTTTTTTTTTTTTTTTATTTTGAAATTCCTATCGGGATCCCCGTTTATTTACCCGAGGTGCTTACGTGTACGGAGACACACACCTCAAACCCAACCGGCCTCTGGCCGTAGCCATCTACCGGCACCCCGTGAAGTTACATCATTTCCTATCTCTAGCTCCTCCTCCTGCTCTCGTCTCTAGCTAGTGAACTAATCCTTATTTCTGGTTCCAACCGGCTCCTTATATCCAACCTCCTCTATGCTATGGAGGATGTCCTAGTTTGAGGAGGGACTCCCTCAGCACCGGCGTGTAGCCTACTCCTTTCGAAGAATGCATCACTGAGAGGGAACCTTCTTTACGTCCCTTCCACAGGAACTCCCTCTCCTCGTAGAGTTGCCTGAGGGCTATTGTGGTAAGATCCTATATTCCAATCCAGTGCCTGCTTGAGGATTTGTTTACATTAAATAAATATTTTTATTTAATGAAAAATCCCGCATGCCAAGGATTTGAACAGGGACATTGGATTATATATAATTTTTTTTGTCAATTGTGCAAGTAACATTAAATATAAATTTTTTTTAGGACATATTTCATAAAAAAATACTATTAATTATAGCATTTTAAACAATATTCCGTGCTTAACTCAATTTTTAATTATTTTGTCGCTTGACACACTTATGCATAACAGGGTCCATATAATCCAATGAAAACAAAAAACTTTAATGTTAATTTTCTCAAAACTGGCGCTTGACACACTAATGCGTAACAGGGTCCATATAAGCACTTTTTTGCCTCTGCCTTGAAAGTTGCCAAATAGCAAATATTAATATTAAAAAAAATTTTTTTGGCCACATATGAGTAGATATTTTCATATGACAACTCACTGATCTTCTTTTTTTCTCGCCTTATTCCCGCAGTGCGGGGTCGGCGGCCTATCACCTGATATAGGTCCAATACATTTAGACCGAATTATCTTGAGATTTGGGAGTTTTATTGGTGAAGTGACTACTCTCACCTGCCTCTTGCCTCCCGTCCTAATCAACATATTTGATTACAGCCATTTCAACATCAAACAATTTTAGTTGTAAAAAAATTCCATCTTTTCCAAAATTCACTAATTTCATTGCCGGTATGCAAATGGGAATACAAATTTCTTGATTTTTTTTTTTTTTTAAATTAAAAGTTATTATTATTAGTTCATTTCACCATTTAAATTTTGTTTTTTATTGGGGGGGATGGGGGGGGGGGGCAATCAGAAAAAATCCCTCTCTTAAACTAATTAATTTTTTGATACAGAACTGCAAAAAAAATAATTCTTTATTCGTATCTAAGCCAAAAGGAATTTATTTATTCTTCACTTCAAGGGGCAGAGATTATGAATTAGTCAACAGCTACTGGGATTTAACGATAATCTCTTGATCTTATGATAGACAAGCCAATGTTTAGATAATTACTGTAATATTTAGAATTTCTCTTTATTTATTTACAAATTTAGCTTGAAGCCAGGAACATCTCATAAGAGCGAATACAAGGCTTTTTTTTTTTAAATAATCATCTATATTCAGCCTTCTACCAACCGACAACCAAGGGAGTCAGCTAAAACACCCAAATCTCCATCCGTTCATATTTCATCCCTTGTCGTCTTCAAATTCCCAGAAAAAAAAAAAAAATCTGACAGAATTGAGTTCCAAAGACTACGTAGAGTTGGAATTATTAAATTCCGCTGCAAGGCCGGTTAGGTCATACATTTTGTTATGAGAAACTTTTAATAAATAATCAGGTAAGCTTTTATGATATGAAGAAACAAACGGAAAACTTTGCATTGGACAATTATAGTTGCATTTAAATTACATGTAAACGCCTTTGCGCGTGTCTGTCTTTAAAATTTTTGTTTTTTTTTGCTCTGTCCTTTGTTTATTGTTGAAATAGAACAGAAAAGGGGTGGGGGTGGCTAAAAAGAATTGATTTAATTTAACTTTTTGGGCGCAGCTTCGTATCTCGCAGGCCAAGGCCTCAACTTGTTCTACCGTGGCGAAGTCTTTCCAAATCCCGAGAAGAGCCACAACCACCACCACCAACACCGCTGTCCCCGTCACAAACCCTACACCAACAGAAGTAAGTCATCGCGCTTGATGGTCTGGTGGGTTTTGGGTCGCTCTTGTGTTGTTTGTTTTTGGGATTATCGCAGTGACGTCTGTCACACACTTTATTTTATTCTTCATCCTTTCCTCTCCGTCAACTTTCAAAATTATTCATTTAGTTTCTTCTCTTGTAATGAAATTTTTATTTTAGAATTGTTAATTTCTTTTTTATATTTTTCTGGCAGAATTTGAGTTGACCAGGGGTGGCCAAAGCGCCGACCGCCGGCGTATCCATTCTTAGTCTCCCGTCTGTCTGAGGCGTCTAAATAAGAATCAATTTGTTCTTTTCCATAAAATACAAAAAAAATTTATTTTTAATGTAAAATTTTAAAAATTAATACTTGAAAATTTGATTTGTATTTATATTCTGGCAAATAAGTACTACGCCTTTAAATAAGTACTACGCCTTTAAATTACCGAAATTAAGAAAAAATTGTGTGCTGTGTGACGTCACACCAGATTACCCCCCCCCCCCCCCCCCCGAGAAACTCCTCTGGACCGCCCTTGGTATGTGAGAGCAGGGCCGGAACTAGGAGATTTTTCAGGGGGGGGGGGGGCAAAATTAAATTTACCGCCCCCTCCTTAAAATTTTCAATGCAAAATTCATATCATTTTACCCCTTTTTTTTAGTAAATCTTTCTTTAATTGCCGCCCGTGGCACATGCCCCCACTGCCCCCCTAGATCCGGCCCTGTGTGAGAATGATTAATAACATATTAAAAAATTAGCTTTTAATCTTTATAAGTGCCCTAATGTCCGAACAACCTTAAATTAAAATAAATAGATTTGTTTCTCAACGAGATAACTTCTCTTGGAAGTTGCATTATCGTCATGTTGCGCTGCGCTTATCTTCATTCTCTCCTCACGCCTCCACGCTTCTCTTCTATTTTTTTTTTTTTGTCAGAGAAAATCAAACAACATCTCTCTGATATTCTATATTCTCTTGTAACGTTGTAGCTTTTGTGTTTTAGAGATCTCTAAATTTCTATTCAACGTAATTAGAATCGCTTGCTTTCTTTGTTGTTGAATTTACAAAAAAAAACTTTTGAAATAAAATTGGGAATATTTTTTTGATATAGGTCCGTGGAGGTTTCCTAAGCCAGAATGAGACAGCTTCGGCTCAAATAGGACAAGCGTCGAAATCGAGAACCCCACAGGATGAGCATCAACGGAGTGCATTAGAGGACACGACTAAGCTTTTCGATGAGAGTTCCGCCGTCACTGCCTCTTCATCGAAAACGGCACCAGAGGAGGATGCTCTGCCACGTTCAAGCTCAACGCCAACGATAATCCATCAACAGCAAGTGGACGAAAAATTTAGTACATCCTAACAAAAAGGTAAAATGTTTTTCACGGAAGGGGAAAAAAATTTCAAAAAAATTAGGTGTTGGCTGTGTCTTCTACACAGCCGGTGGCTTTTTAACGTGACAACGTCTTTTTGCTTGAATTCAAAAAATTTTTTTCTCTTACCTATATTGAAATATAAAAAGAGAAAGTATTGTTTTTTTTTTTTTTTTTTTTTTTTACTAGTAGTTTGTTTTCATAATTAAACATGTTCAAACATTTTCATTGAAACAATATGTGACAGGTGTGGCCAAACTTTTATCCATTAAAGGCGACTTATGCTTAAAAAATGAGGTTTTTCGAGAAAAAACTAATTTTAGCGTTAATTACTGGGGATTTTTTTATTTATTCTATTAGAGGTTATCTTTCTGCACCAAATGACATCCCATTTAGTCTGATCTGATTAGCCGTTCGGAATCTACAGGGGTTTAAATTTTCGAAAAACGAAATCCCGCCGAGTGCTCTCATGCGGTAAAATGACGTCATATCAAAAAAATGAAAAAATTACCTCTGGGTATTGGACTACTCTTTCTAAAACTATATTTAGATTTAATGTAGCTTTTATGGTCAAGTAGCTAGGCGTTACATAAATAGGGCTATTTTTCGATATTTTTTTGCCTAAAAAATGAGGTTTTTCGAGAAAAAAACTAATTTTGGAGTTAATTACTCGGGATTTTTTTATTTATTCTATTAGAGGTTTCCTTTCTGCACTAAATGACATCTCATTTACTCTGATCTGATTAGCCGTTCGGAATCTACAGGGGTTTAAACTTTCAAATTAGAATTTACCGCAGCACGGTAAAATAAAATGGTAGGAAAAAAATAAATGGTGAAATCTTTAGCTGAAAACTCATTCTTTCTAACCGTATATTTCTCATAATTATACCTCTTAAGACAGAGGAGTTATTCAAGCTGATAAACTTTTTCGTGCATGCCCCTCTAACATGATTTGTAAGACGTTGTCACGTCAAAAAAAAGGTAAAATGATATGATCGGTTACGGCTGAAAATCTTGTTTCGGTCTGACCCTAGAAAAAATACAAATAATCACAATATCAACATTTTTGTTCTTGAATATATTTTTCACAATTCGGTATGTCCACGTGAGTTTGTTTGATGCCGAGATCTTGAGAATATTTTGTAAATTTTGCAACAGAAAACCAGTGAGTGGTGAACATAGACGTCACTGTTTTGCGAACCTATTTCTAGATGGCAATCTAGTTGCATATATTTTTTGAAATTTCATTTAATATTTATTTGTTCGCTAATTATTTAAGATATTATCCCTTGGTGGGCCGCAGGTTGCCGACCCCTGCTCTACTCCGTTGCCAGGCCAAGATGAATTTTTCCCAAATGTTCCCATTTAATTCTAATATGAATTGATGCTAGGTCCCGAGGATGTGAATCCCTGAGAAATAAAAGAGCAAATTTTTTTTTTTTGGAGCACTTTATATATTTCTATATTTAGTATATTTCGAAAATATTTCGGTCGGCTTCAGTGCAGGGTATACCCAAGGGCGGATCCAGAGGTGTTTCTCGGGGGGGGGGGGGGGGGGGGGGGTAATCTGGTGTGATTCGTCGCACAGCACACTATTTTTTCTTAATTTCGGTAATTTAAAGGCGCATTCTGTACTTGTTTGCCAGAATACAAATCAAATTTTAAAGTATTAATTTTTAAAATTTACATACAAAATAATTTTTTTTTTCGAAAAAAAAGTATTTTTTTCAAATATCGGGGAGGGGGGGGTAATTACCCCCTTTACGGGGGGAGCCTTGTATCCGCCCTTGGGTATACCTTACCTGGAAGTTATTGAGGATGGTCAGGCGTTAGGCCGGCCGTAATATTTTCGAAATATAGTATAAGGTGTTCCTGAAAAATATTTTTGCTTTTTTTATTTCTCCCGGAAACTACAATAGTTTTTTTTTTAAATTTTCCTAATGTTTTGTTTCATTTGTCTTTGTTTATCCGACCCCCCAAATCGGATAACTACTATTGCATATTTTAATAAGACGGCGAGACGGCCCTTATATACGAATCACCAAAATGTTTTCTTTTTTCTTGAAAAGCGATTTCAAAAGTAAATATAAAAAATAAAAACAAAAACAAGATTACAAAATTGTTATTTCTCAGACGCTCGATAATCATAACTCAAACGGAGTAGGTGAACGCCTGGCACTCCCTCATTTAGAAGTCCCCAAACCAAAAATATCGTAGAAGCAATATTTTGAGAAAAAAATAAATAAATTCTTATTTTTAATTTTTATTTTTTTACTTTCTCGAATTTGTACATGAAGAAAGTATGTATTGTAATCGTCAAAAAATTTGACATTTGAGAACTGATTGTACATTTTTGGAATTATGTCCGTGTGTCCGTGATGCCATTTGTGACTAATCGCTGAAATCTTGGAATGTGCATTGATGCTACAGGCTCCCTCTGGTACTGATTAGGATTATTTAGGTATTATTTAAGTACCGCCGTCTCGTATTTTTTTTTTTAACTTTGCAAAATTTCCTTTATAGGTAAAAAAATAAACCATTCTTTGATTGATAACAAGGGCGGATACAAGGGGAGGAAGGAAAAAAAATTTATTTTTAATGTAAAATTTTAAAAATTAATACTTAAAAATTTGATTTGCATTTATATTCTGGCAAACAAGTACAGAATGCGCCTTTAAATTAGCGAAATTAAGAAAAAATTGTGTGCTGTGCGACCAGTCACACCAGATTACCCCCCCCCCCCCCGAGAAACACCTCTGGATTCGCTCTTGATTGGTAATAACTTAAAAAATGTAAATAATTTAGAATAAAGAGAGAATAGAAGCAAGTTGAGCGTTCTCTCTGCCAAAGACCCTTAAAATAGAACTGACTGGTTGTGGTCGTTTTCGTTTTCAGAGTTCCGATCAACAGTCGCAACTGGCACGACATTGTATTTCGCATCGTTGAGATCGGAGTTGCTCTTTGGTTCCCGTGCGTTCTATGGAATTGCATGAGGTATGCATTAGAAGCATTATATTCTCATTGATTGATTGAACATTAGTTTAATTTTTTTTTTTTTTTTCTCCTTTTCAGTCCTGATCAGTTATGGATTTTGAACCCAAAAAGGTTGCTGAAAAAACTCGATCTTCCAGAGCCGAATTACGATTCGCGACCCGCCAAGGACAAGGATAAAGATTCAATTGATGGACCCGACAATCTCGAAGGCAAGTTTTGCTCCTTTTCAAATTTATTCTAGATATATATTTCTAATCTGCAACGCGATAAGAATATCATGTGTCTCTCACTCTCTTATCTGAGATTTTAAATTAGAATGTGAATGCAAAATAGAACAGTTCTTCTTATTTAGTCGGCGTAATAATGAATAAATATGGAAAAATTGTCCAAGATGACCAAAACTTCTTCACATTATGTGCTCATCAATAATAATGATGGTATTTTGATTGTTTAGTTGCCATGTGAAATGGCGAAAAATATATATTTTTATTTTATTTTATTTTTTTTTTATATAAATATGAAAATGTTTGATATTTCAACAGAAACCCGGGATTGTTGGATTTGCTACGATAACGACCGGAACGAGCCATTGATTCAGCCCTGTCAATGCACCGGTGACGTTTCACATGTCCATCATGATTGTCTTCGGCAATGGTTAGTCGAGAGTGCAGCCAACACTCAAGCCCTCGTTTGTAAAGTTTGCAACACGCCATACCAGGTAAATTCATTCTCTTTAAATTGGCAAAAATCCTGTCGCTGTACTTTAATTTATTTACAAATATTTCGATACTAAGCAAATTGTGTGTAAACATACCTCCCTTCACGTAACATATTCTTGTGATAACTAGAGCCCGGATGTTGATGCAAATGCATGTTTATATAGAAACTGAATACATTCGTTTGTGCATATTTGGTCACTTTATAGTGCATTAATCCATGCATATTTTAAGGTTTGATTGTGCATCAACATCCGGGTATAAATACAGAAATATTTGTAAATAAATTGAAATATTGTACGAATGACTCGTTTCAAACTTCAATTGAGTCTATCACTAAATTGTTGATTTGATTAATTGCTTTTAGGTGGAGCGTGGCACTCGTTTGGATTGGCAACATGGATTTACAGTCCAACACTGGCTCAAAACAACTATTTTAGTTAGTATCATGTGCATTTCTGGAGCCGGCGCCTGGGTCACTATTCAACTCTTCGAGAACCCCGTTGTTCGTATTTCGGCTGCAGGATTAGCTCTGCTCGTACAATATGTTTGTATTAGGTAATTATTTACATCATTTCATTACAAATATTAAGATGAAAAGAAATGGCCTATATTAATATACTGCGCGTCAAAAATAGTGGAACACTTTGTTGTTTTTTAAAAAGACATGTTCTAATCTTTCTTGATGATAGAGTAATTTAGTAAACATTTAAAATGAAATATCTTATACATTTCTAAGTAAATTTAACACAAATCCATATCATTTTAATAAATAATTACAATTTGAACAAAACAAAGAACAAAATGTAGAAATTTTTTTATTAACGACAAATTTCTAAAATTTTAAAATAATCTTTCCATTTCAGTTTTTCTTGGTCTTTTTTATTGGAAATTCTTCTAAAAACAAAATTTTTTATTAATACAACAAAACCTATCGAGATTATGTTGATTTATCCCACAAATTGGAAATCGACATTTTTGTCTTTGTTTTATTCAAGGGCGGATACAAGGGGGAGGGGGTAATTACCCCCTTTACCCCCTCCCCTCTGAAGTTTAAAAAAATACATTTTTTTCGAAAAAAAATTTATTTTTAATCTAAAAATTTAAAAATTAATACTTAAAAATTTGATTTGTATTTATATTCTGACAAACAAGTACAGAATGCGCCTTTATCTTTAAATTACCGAAATTAAGAAAAAAATGTGTGTTGTGCAACCACTCACACCAGATCCCCCCCCCCCGAGAAACACCTCTGGATCCGCCCTTGGTTTTATTTAAATTGTAATTATTTATTATTAATATGTTAAATTTACTTAAAAATGTATAAGATATTCCATATAAAATGTTTAATAAATCACAGTATCATTAAGATAGGCTAGAATAGGTCTTCTTAAGAAGACACAAAAATGTTCCACTATTTTTAACGCCCAATGTTATTATTCCAGTTTCAAAGGACTGAATTTGTTAATTTAAAAAAACACATCATAACTCGCCCATTTCCCAAAACCAAATCCGAGGGACCTAGCCTGTTTATAAACTGGATAATTATAAATTATAAATTTTGTTCCTTCCAGGCAACCGGCCCCGAGGTTTAGCAATTAGTTGACCTTATTAACATGAGAGTCTTACGACTTGATTTGATCAAACAAAAAGGTTTGGCAACAAATGGCATATGCTAGTGCTCTGCAACCATTTTTATTACCGACGTCACACTGTACCTGAAGTTAAAATATAACTAACAGAATTACAAAATGCGTCGAATTATTTTTATTCAATGTTAGAGATCATATTATTTAGAGGGATATTTGTGCTTGTTTTAATTCTTTTTTTTATTTTCTTTAATCTCTTATCAGATATTAACTAATTACCGAGACATTGGTAATGTTTGAAAATTTTCACGTCAAATGGGATTTGAACCCGAGTTGTGTGGCAACTTTTGATTGAAAGACGCAACAGACGAAGTTCTCTATCAATATTTTTTAAACATAATCTTTTATCGTTTTTTTTTGTTTTAGTAGTTCACACAATAGTGCTGTGCTAAATGGGAGTAGAATTTTTAACAGACGCTATAGAAATCTGTTTATATTCGTCATTGATCGATATCAAGAATTTGGCTGAATTTTTAATCTCAGTGTTCGGTTGTTACTTTTTTTTAAATTCAAGAAATTTGGAGAAAAAACTCTTCTGTTAAATTTTCAGTATTGCTCTCTATATCATCTAAAAGAAACATTCTCTAGAGTTTTTCCTATAATGCCCCCCCCCTCCCTTAGTGGAATATATTAACACTATTAACATTACCGAAATATTATTTATTCTCCAACTTTGTTTGAACAATTTTTTCATCTATTATTTATTTCAATTGATTTTTTTTTTTTTAAACACTCACACTTTTTTCCCAATTTACACACACATACACACAGTCTTCTCGGCGATTCAGGGAATATAAGACTTTATACGATAACCGTTATTATGAATATTTATATATTGGGGTCCAGGTGGTATCCAAATGGGTTAAATACAATCATCGGACTGCTTGGGATCCGAACTCTCGGCCCTTGGTATACAACTACACCAAGTCCGAGGGCATTTGAATTGATTAGTAGCTAATTCAAATAAAACTTGTCCCCTGGGAGAGGTATAGAATTCGCTTCTCGTCCCATTCGACAAAAATTGATTTCTAATATAAAGACTTTAATCATAAAAGATTTTCCACGATTACGAATCTTTTAATTTGCTTTCAGATTCCTTGGATTAAATACCGTAGTTGCTTATCAACGCGCCAAAGTGAGCTCTCTGAATATTATAAACGGTGGTGGTGGTGGGAGTAGCTCAAATTCGAATGTCTCGGCGGCGACGACGGCATCAGGAAGAGTAGATCATGTAGCTACAATTAGCGAAACGGTAGCAGTCGATATCCCGAAGGCTCCACCTCAGCAAGCTCATCTCTAAAAAGCCAGTTAGCGATTCTTCAAATTTAACAAAAAAATTAAAAAAAAAAAGAATAGCTCTTTGTACCTGTAATTTCAAGTGTTGAAAATGCATAAATAGAGATTTCCTGCTTAAATAAAAGAATAGATGAAAGATTCTTCCATTCCGAAAAAAAATTGTCCATTGAGAAGAAAAAAGAGAGATTCGTCCAAAAAAAACAAAATGAAATGAAAAGTCAAATCATTTTAATATTATTTTTATAATAAAAAAATAAAACAAAAACCAGAGAGAGCATTTGTCTGCTTAAATAAAAAAGACAATCTTTTTTTCATTCCATTTTTAATCTCTATTTTTGCATATTTTCTTTATATTTTCCTCAATTTGTTCTGATTGAATTTATTAAAAAACAAAAGATAGTTTGGTTCTTTTTAAACCAAACGTTTATTTTTTTTCTCTTTTTTTTTATCATCATTAGATATATATTTAATCTATAATAAAAAGAAATGGATCTGAATGAATGTAATATAAATAGGATGCTTGACTTTTGACTGTGCATATGAAATGAGTGTAAGAAGAGGAAAGATGCAATCATACAATCACACAAAAAACAAAAACAAAAAAACCCTAGTCATTGATATTTTTTATTTGTACATATTTACGTATCATTTAAGTTTTCTAGTCTTTAAAAATTAGCAGTGGCATTAAAATATTTTGTTATATATAGAAGAATACTTATATAAAACTTAATGTATATATAAATAGGCGTTAGAAAAAGAGGGTTAATAAAGAATTCCATTTTTGTTTGAAAAATGAGAAATGTATAAAAATATTTAATTTCAATTATGAACGTGACTCCGCCACCTCTGTCAACTTGCACCATTTTCAAAATAAACAGTCCTTATACTGTTCCAAAAATTAGCGTAGGCAGGCCTACTTTGAAAATTTCATCCTTTTATTTTAAATATTTATTTTCTATCAGTTCTATTCTCTAAGCGAAAACGTTAACTTTTAACATCTGTAAACAACATTAATTCATTTTACACTTGCCTCAAATTCTGTAAACTAAAACTTTAAAGCCAGAGTGTTAATATTTAGTAAATAGTGTTAAAAATTAATTTCTTGTCTAGGAGGTGCCTTTAATATTTTAACGTCGTAATTAAAATAAAAATGGCATCCTTAAACTAAAAAGTAAGGTTATGATTTGGATAGCTTTGAAATAAAAGCAACATGTTAACGTCGCTGTTAAAACTTTATTTAACGCCCATTTGTTGATTTTAAATTTTAACGTCTGTTTTTAGAGAATAGACCTGTATAACTGGTATATGTGATATTATAAGGCTGCTGTGGCTGAACGAGAATAATTATCATGCATTGAGGATTCTTGCCGCGAAGACATTTATAATCTATTTTTCCTAAAGGATATCACAGGATGTCGAACGGCTACTCGAAGATTGAGGTGAGTGTAATGTTAATAAAAAATTAAATATTTTTTATTATTAATTATTTTTTATTTCTAGATATTTATCGGCCAACCAGTGTACATTATTGGTTTCAATCCTTAAAATGGACCATCTTCAGGGCCTACAAACAAAATATATATCAGGAATTATTCCTTTCTGTGAAACAAACATTAGTCAGATTTAAAAATTATAAAAACACTTTCATATATATATATAATATAATTCGTAAATTTATTTAAAATTAGTTAAGTTTTTTTGAATCAATATTTTATTATTATGTGTATAGTTATTAAATGGAATTTTTCTTTTGTCTTACCTAAAATTCTATGAAAATCCAACCTATAATTTTATTATTCACTTGTATAATTTTTTGCGAACAAACTTTTATAATTACTTTTATTTCATTTAGATATATATTAACTCCTTCTATTAACATATATTGTATGTATAATTTTTCGTTTTATGAAATAAAATAAATTACATTTACGATTCAAAAAAACTTAACTAATTTTAAATAAATTTACGAATTATATTATATATATATATGAAAGTGTTTTTATAATTTTTAAATCTGACTAATGTTTGTTTCACAGAAAGGAATAATTCCTGATATATATTTTGTTTGTAGGCCCTGAAGATGGTCCATTTTAAGGATTGAAACCAATAATGTACACTGGTTGGCCGATAAATATCTAGAAATAAAAAATAATTAATAATAAAAAATATTTAATTTTTTATTAACATTACACTCACCTCAATCTTCGAGTAGCCGTTCGACATCCTGTGATATCCTTTAGGAAAAAATAGATTGAGAATAATTATATTGAATTAAAAAAAAATAGTAATTTGAAGGATATATATCTCTTTTCAAAGATTCCTCTCAAAAATAATTTATTTTTTTTTTAATGTCAATATTCCCTTTTGTGATGAACCTTTGAGTATAAAATAATACATCCTCATTTTTTTATTTCCAATCTTACAATATTTTTTGTTAATCTATAGTTATATATTTTATTAAAATCTTGTTCGTTATTGTATTTTTTAGTCTACGCGACATAAATATTGTATAATTGAAATATCAAATGAAGGGATTCATTAAGACCTCGTATTTAAAATGTGTTTATATTGTCAAAAATAATATTTATTAAATCATATTGGATATAAATCTAAAAAAAAAAATTGCTTCTACTAGGAATCGAACCAGGGATGTACAGGTGAATACCCGGTGGCCACTGAATATTAGATCCCATGGGGTCAAAACCTACCCCAGTAGAGTAAAAAAAAATACTCTCAAAGGGATACTAATCAGATGAGTTAATAACAATTAAATACACAGGATGTATTTGAACTTAGAGAGATGATAGAGAGAACGGACGGGGGGGGGGATAAAAATCGCAAAGTGCGAAGCAGAAAACAAAGAAATTAACATTTTTTTTTTTATAATTTTGTATATCGAAAGATGTATTTATTTGTTTCTTTCTTGTCACTCATTGTATTGATGCTTCTTTTCATCCCCTTGCTGGAGTTCAAATGCACTCTGTATTATATGATAAAAAAAAATCAGCTAACAGAGAAAAATCCCCCCCCCCACCCTTATCGAATTTGAAAAAAGCGTGACATTTCTCATCTTTTAAGGAAAAAAACGATGGACTATATATATAATTTAAACTAGAAAACCTCAATGGAAAGTGATATAAAAAGTTTAGAATTACATTAGCATATAGCTGCTATTCCTGTAATACTTGTATATTAATATTTAAGAATCGGTCTCTTATTATTAAAATATAAAAAAAAAAAAAATTTCTTCATTTTTTTAGTTTAAAGATTACTTTTTTCACCTTTTCTATATATATATTTTCTCCCTCTCTCTTATCTTAAAAAAGAATCTCTTAAAGAAAAAAATTGAGTAAAAACCATTTTTTTTTTTTAAATTTTTTGCGGATATTTTAAAGGTAAAAAAATTGAGTGATTTTTAAAAAATAAAATATTGTTTCACTGCCTCCTTCCCCTTCGCCAAAAAAGATTCAACAAAAATTTCCCCACCTCTTTTTTTTAAGAAATAATACCAGTTTAGAAAATTTCCCTGAATCAACAAGTTATTGAACCAACCTTTAAAGAGTCGGCTGAATTAAATAAAAATTATTTCTTTCTTTTAATTGAGAAGTGATATATATATTTTATTTAAATACTAAAATAAATAAATATTTTATTTGAAATTAATAGAAAAACTGTTTGATTTTTTAGGTATATTTTAGCAAGTAACTGAACCAGCTTTTATAAGAGAACTCGGCTCTGATTTCAAAGTGTGCGTGTCTGCCTGTTTGTGTGCGTGTGCTTCTCATCACCTGTCAAGTTCGAGCTAACAATTATCTCAATTTTATAAGGTATTTATTATTTAATTTGCATTTCTTTCTCTTTTTTCTTTTAATTAGATATTTTCTACTAATTTAATTTGTAAATTAAATTTCATTGCCACTTAAATATATAGAGATTATCGTTGAATGTCATTTGCTCGTATTGGTTATGATTGATTCTAACTTATTTTCTCTTTTATTTCGTATTTTCGACTTTTTAAAGTTATTCCCTATTTTATTAATATATTTAAAATGTTTAAAGTGATTTATTAAATAATAAATTTCAATCTTTTATTATTATTTTCATCTTTTGTCAAATGGGTGCATTCCCTTAACATGGACTGATTAGAAAAATTAATCTTTTTTTTAAATTATTTTTTTTTAATTCAGATTTTGAACAATCATGCATCGTTTTAGATTTCATGACTTTGATTTTTTTGAATTTTTATTAATTAATTTTCTATTTCCTTTTTATTTTCTTCACATTTCATTATTTTAATTTCAAAGTAAACTAAAGGATAAAAGAGCACATCAATAAATTTAATACTCAAATCGAATTCTTTTTGCAAAGATGTCATTCGAATTTTTAATTTTCCATTTATATCTTTTTATATATAGGCCTATACAACTGTATAAATAGTTTTATTTGAATCTTTTCTAAGACTATCATCTTAAATTTAATGTTTTTTTTTTTTTTTTTTATATTCCTTTTTAGTGAAAACTCTTCTACATAAAACTTGCCTAAAAGGCTTTAAACTTCTAATTATTTGTATATATCTAAAGTTTTAAGATTTATATACTAAGTATATTATATATATATTTCTTGCTGAGAGGGTGCTTTCTTTGTTGGCGCTATTTATAAGAGTATAAGGCTCCACTCTCGAGCAGATCAGGCACTTGTGGCGCCCACTGTACAAGAGTAAAGTGGTCTTCAGAAGATTTCAATGACAAAATGAGAATATACATTTTAAAGAGAATCTAAAAAATAATTGATTTTTGGATTAAAAAAAAAATCGTTGGAGCAAATTTAGAGAAAATAAAAAAAAACTAAAAAAGTGCATCAGTAAAGTACTAGTACTCTTTGGTCGATTTTGTTCAAAAGCTTCGTGTCACGTCCCATGGGGGTGCCTAACTTAAATATAAAATTTCAACCTCCTAGCTCTTTGCGTTCTTGAGATATTTTGTTCACAGACACACACACACACACAGACAGACAGACAGACACACAGACAGACAATGCCGCTAAAACCACTATTTTGGATTCAGGGGACCTCAAAACGTGTATATCCATCAAAATCTCGACATCGAATTTTTGACATGAATCCAATACTTTCTCTCTATATATATATTAACATATATATAGAGGTAAGAGAAAGTAAAAATATAATAGAGATTAAAATTTTAAAGAGGGTGGCCTGTAGGGCTGGTTGACTTTCCAGGTCCTGGAGTTTAATAAGCTGGGCAAAATGAAAAGCATATGTATTTTTATAACAAATTATATTAAAATCAGTTTAACAAATTTACTTAATCTAAGGGTTGAATTATTGAAATCAGAAGTAAGACAATTTGAGAAAAATATAGAAATGATTAATTATTCTCTATTGAGATCAAATAGAGAAATAATTTTTTATTTATTTATTTATTTATTTAAGGCAGCAGCAATAAAGCTGATAATCCCATTTTGTACAGGTTGAATTTTTTTTTTTTTTTTTTTTTTACATTCAAAACATTACAATACATTTTATTTTATTACTCCTCTTCTTACATCAACCCCAATACTCAATTTTATAATTTAGGAATAATTTGGATACAGTGACATAGATTTCTTATTGATATCAATTTTGTTTTACTTTAGTCTATTTTTGAAAACATTCAAATTAAGGGCACTGACTGCTTCTTCGGGAAGCCTATTCCAGGCAGGCACCACTCTGTATGTGAGGAAGTGACTTCTCTGGCCTATGCGTGTCCTCTCCTTTGCCAGTTTGAATGAGTGACCTCTTAGACGCTCGTTGTTCGACCTGGTGAACATTCTCTTGTTGTCGATATGATAGAGTCCATTTAATATTTTGAACGTCTCGATGAGGTCACCTCTCTCTCTTCGTTGCTGCAGAGTCGGGATTCCTATTTTTTGGCACCGTTCTTCGTAAGTGTGGGTCTTTATAGTCCAGTCAAAATAGACATTCCAGTTTGCATTAATTCCCAACAAGCTGGATTTTTGTGCAGGTCTTGAATACGTCATTACAAATGATATGTCAAAAGTCCCCATCGATCCCGCTTGTGCGTTGTTTTTTATTCGAGGTCAAAGGTCACAAATTTGCGTTTTTTGCGTATATCTCTGAAACAAGGAGAGCTATCGAAAAATGGTTTAGACAAAGTTTGTAGATCGTAAAATTGTCTACAAAAAATATCTCAACACTTTTTCTTCTACGGTGCACTGTTCTCGAATTATGGCTATTTTTAACATAGAAAATACGAATAGACACTCATACGTGGCCAGTATGCATCATCGGGTTAACCATTTGAACACAAAATATTAGAACATAGTTTTATTTGCCCCATGCACACAAGTACGTGAAAAATATACAATTCTGAGTGAGTCATCGTCCGTCCCTAATTATATTGGGCGGTTGGCCTTGAGAAACACCTGCCTGCGACACTCCATTTTTCGGGTCGAAACCTATTTATACCTGCTTTCCGAAGGACATAGCTCTAGTAAATGCAGTCAGTTTTGAACGGTTTTTCGTAGTGAATAGACGTGTTTGTGCATTATATTCTCTTTTTAAACAGTGCCGTTACAAAATTTTGTAAAAATGTCAGAAGTTTGCTTTATTTGCAATGAATCTTTGACTGAAGGTGAAATTGTGGTTGTTGATCGTGGGCTAAAGACTTTAATGGATTCAAGTACTGAAAGGGGTGATGGGTTCGATGAATATTTGAAGGACAAAACATCTGTAACGATACATAAGCAGTGTCGTAAAGCATACACCCGGAAGAGCAGCATCTAACAAGTAAGTCAAAGATTCTGGAATATCACTATTGATATCTTCGAACATCTGAGTAGGTGGAGGATAATCATCAGTGTCAAACACTATCGACTGAATATCTTCTATAATGCACAAACACGTCTATTCACTACGAAAAACCGTTCAAAACTGACTGCATTTACTAGAGCTATGTCCTTCGGAAAGCAGGTATAAACATGTTTCGACCCGAAAAATGGAGTGTCGCAGGCAGATGTTTCTCAAGGCCAACCGCCCAATATAATTAGGGACGGACGATGACTCACTCAGAATTGTATATTTTTCACGTACTTGTGTGCATGGGGCAAATAAAACTATGTTCTAATATTTTGTGTTCAAATGGTTAACCCGATGATGCATACTGGCCACGTATGGTGTCTATTCGTATTTTCTATGTTAAAAATAGCCATAATTCGAGAAGAGTGCACCGTAGAAGAAAAAGTGTTGAGATATTTTTTGTAGACAATTTTACGATCTACAAACTTTGTCTAAACCATTTTTCGATAGCTCTCCTTGTTTCAGAGATATACGCAAAAAACGCAAATTTGTGACCTTTGACCTCGAATAAAAAACAACGCACAAGCGGGATCGATGGGGACTTTTGACATATCATTTGTAATGACGTATTCAAGACCTGCACAAAAATCCAGCTTGTTGGGAATTAATGCAAACTGGAATCATAATTTAGTCTATTTTGACTGGACTATTAGCTCTTTGGGGATTTTGGTCATTTTCCTCTGCACCCTCTCCAGGCGTTCTATATCCTTTTTATAGTATGGCGACCAGACTACGTTGGCGTACTCCAGTATAGGTCTCACATAGCTAGTATAGGCAATTTTTATGAGGTCTTTGTTTTTTATGTTAAACGCCTTCTGGAGTAGATAAACAGAGGTGTTTGCTCTTTTTGAAACAGCGCAAACTTGTTTCTCCCATTTCAGGTCTTTGGATATGACTACTCCCAGGTCCACTTCAGAGTCCGTCTGCTGGATTGTGTGGTCCCCATGGAGAGGTAATCAGATTAGTCACTGTCGATCTGCCCGGAACGAATCCATGTTGTTGATGTGGAATTAAACCTCTCGTCATGGCATAATCTCGGATTCTTTGAACCATTATTCTTTCCATCACCTTGCAAACAACGCTAGTTAAGCTAATGGGTCTATAGTTTGAAGAAGTCAGGTTATCTCCTTTTTTAAAGACTGGGGTCACAATAGCTGTCTTCCACGAGGCGGGGATTTTACCAGAGTTGAGAGACTTTTCGAACAAGTTTTTAAGGGCTGGTGCCAGGCAGGTAGCACAATTTTTTAGTAAGATTGTAGGTATTGCTTCCGGGCCAGGTGCAGAGCCATTCTTAAGACTACACAGAATTTGCGCAATTTCAATATTGGTAAACTCAACATCCTGGATGATCAAGGCTACAGTCAATGGTTTTGTGGTCGAGCTTGGGTTCATCGGTGTACACGCTTTGAAATTCTTTTGCAAATAGTTCCGCAATTTCAGACGAGTCAGATATAATGACCCCACCTATGTTACGCATATGTTTAGGGACACCACAGCTTGAAGATATTTTCAATCACTTTCAATGATTTCCCTTTCATGATCTCTTCTTCTTCGGCGCACCTGGCTATTTAATTTGTTTGATATGTTTCTATAGCTTAAATAATCCACATTCGAACCTGATCTCTGATATCTCTTCCATGTTCTGGATTTGACCCGTGCCATCTCTCTAATCTCGTGATTAATAAAATTTTTTTTTTTATAAATACCTTTTGTTCAGGTTTAACATTTGTGTTCATGCAAACTATATATATAGAAATCTAGTATATTATAGAGAATACATACACAATTAAAATCAAATAGAACATTTTATGGAATCATGATATCATGAAAATTACAAGAGAATTAATTGGGTTAGTTGATGCATCAACATAAGAAGAGTGGCTCATAGAGACCAGGGATAGAGACCTAAGAGCGAGATATAAAGAAGAAAAATAAACATCAAAACATGGTGATGATTATTATTTTATTTTTTTTTTTTTGGAATGGGTGCATAAGGTCCGAAGACCTATAATGACCAATAGTCACATGCAGCCAGGAAGAAAATAAAAACAAAAGGAGAAGCATAAAGGGGAAACTCAACTGCGGGAACTGAGAAGATGCCTGTTGAGGTTAGACTTGAAAGTCTGAAGATTGTAGGTTTTGGGGAAGATAGACGCAGGGAGCTTGTTCCAATCACGGGAGGTCATGGGGACAAAGGAAGAATGAAATTGATTTGTTCTGTTAGTCGTGATCTGAACAGCATAGGGATGCTGGGAAGATGCCTCTCTTGTGTTCCGTGAATATGTTGCATTGGGTGGGATAATTGATTTTAATTCGGCAGAGCATTGACCATGGTAATACCTGTAGAAGAGAGATAGTGAAGATACTCTTCTTCTATGATCTGTAGGGATGCAGTAAGGGTAGAATCATCTATCAGTCTAATTGCACGCCTCTGTATGGCTTCCAAGGAGGAGAGAGCGTCTTTTGACGCCCCTCGCCAAAGGTGGGAACAATATTCAAGACACGGCCGAATTTGGGCTTTATAGAGGATTAGGAGTTGTTGGGAGGAAAAGTAACGCTTCGTTTTGAATAGGAAACCCAATTTCCTTGCCGTAGATTTAACCACAGAAGAGATGTGGTTGCTCCAGGAGAGTTCAGATGTAACTCTCACTCCCAGAACAGAAAATGAGTCTTTGAACTCGAGACTATTATTGCTGTAAATTTACAGATCTGTTGTAACAAGATTTTTAATTTCCTCTCAACTGTTTTTGTGACCGCTTTTTATTTTCTGTAAACCGGGAGCTGGCCAAATGGTTTCTCTGCCGTGGCCGTGTGGGGGAAGGGAAAAGAGAAAAAAAAAATCTTTATTCAATTTTTTTTTTTTTTTTTTTTTTTTAACACTCACACTTTTTTCTCATTCACACAGTCTTTTCGGCAACTCAGGCCATAAAAGACTTTTTACGATATCCGTATATAAATATATAGTGTCCAGGCATTCTTATTTAAGCCATTTGGTATCCAATTGGCTTAAATAAAATCATCGGACTGCCTGGGGTCCGAACCCGCGACGTTTGGTTTACGAGGTTAGCACGCTAACCTCTACTCCAAGCCCCGAGGGCTTATTCAATATTTAAAATATGATAATAGAAGAGAATATATATTTATTTATGGCCCTGATATCTACTTGTTCTCATTAGGGCCGTAAAGATACACATAAAAAGTTTTTTTTTTTTTTTTTTTTTTAAACATTCACACTTTTTTCTCATTCACACTCACACCCCACACATTCACACAGTCTTTTCGGCAACTTAGGCCATTTAAGACTTTAGACGATAACCGTTGTAAGTAATATATAAATTGTAGGTTCAGGCCCATAAAAAGTTAAAAGAAGATAAAAAATAATATTAATAAATAAATATTTCATTGTTTCAGAAGGAGTTTTTAGGAAAAGAATCCATGTGTTGTCATTATTATGAGCAAAGCAAGTCTTTTATTACTTTCTCTTACCTATGTATATATGTAATATATATATAGAGAGAAAGTATTGGTTTCATGTCAAAAAATTCGATGTCGAGATTTTGATGGATCTTCACGTTTTGAGGTCCCCTGAATCCAAAAAGTGGTTTTGCGACATGGTCTGTCTGTGGGTGGGTGGGTGAGAGTGTGGGTGTGTGTTCAATTTTAAGGATGAAGGAATTGAGCTACGAGGTTGAAATTTTATATTTAAGTTAAACACCCCCGGGACCGGAAAAATAGCTTTTAATCAAAATCGGCCAAAGATTACTAGTACTTTACTGATGCACTTTTTCAGTTTTTTTCGATTTTCTCAAAAATTTGCTCCAACGATTTTTTTTAAATTCAAAAATCAATTATTTTTCAGATGCTCTTTCAAATGTATATTCTCATTTTGCAATTGAAATCTTCTGAAGACCACTTTACTCTTGTATTTCATAGGGAAGATAGGAGAAATGGTTGCCATAGTAACAAAATATAAATATTTTCCCATACTTATAAATTTTACATCTGAATTCATATGTTCCGTACTGTCGGGAACTAAATATATGTAGACACAAAAATCTGGGTGACAACAAGAACACAACTTTCGATTACCGAAGGTAAGAGGTTGTGCGTGAGCACACCAGATTTTTTCTTTCACGTCGAGCAAGAGGCCAGTCGATTGAATTCATCTCTCTCCTCTTTTTCCTTTGCGATTCAATTGATATTAGTGAGAATAAAACATCACACACCCCTCAACTCTTAAACACAAAATTCCCCTGGGAGATTTGAATGCTAAAATAGGAAGAGAGCGGATATTTATCCCTACGATTGAGAAACATAGTCTACACGAGACCAGTAACGATAATGGCATAAGGTTCATAGAGTTCGCCACTTCTAAAGGTATATTCGTGTCGAGCACGAATTTACAAAGGAAAAATATCCATAAAGGAACATGGGTGTCTCCAGACAGAAGAACTGTCAACCAAATTGATCACCTCCTATAGATTCAATTGATATTAGTGAGAATAAAACATCACACACCCCTCAACTCTTAAACACAAAATTCTCCTGGGAGATTTGAATGCTAAAATAGGAAGAGAGCGGATATTTATCCCTACGATTGAGAAACAGTCTACACGAGACCAGTAACGATAATGGCATAAGGTTCATAGAGTTCGCCACTTCTAAAGGTATATTCGTGTCGAGCACGAATTTACAAAGGAAAAATATCCATAAAGGAACATGGGTGTCTCCAGACAGACAGAACTGTCAACCAAATTGATCACCTCGCTATTGACCAAAATATTAAGCACTGGGTCACAGACGTGAAGACGGCTAGAGGGGCGGAAAGTGATAGTGATCATTTTCTGGTGAAAAGTCATTTGAATATACAAATCAAATGGCTAAAAAGAGATAAAGGAGAGACGATCAAAAAGTTCGACACGGATAAATTGGACGACGAAAGGTGGAAAGAAGAATATTCACAACAGCTTACCAACAGCATAGAATCCCTACAGGAAAGTGGTGATGGTCCTGATGTCAACCTTCCCCCCCGAGCAAAGAAAAAAACAACCCCACCCCGGGGGCCCAACCAAAAGGGGGAAAGAAAAACAGGGAAAAAGTGTGGTTGGATGAAAGCTGGGAAAAGGCATGCGAAGAAAGGCGCCGGGCAAGAGAGGAATGGCTACGAGGGAACTATGTGGACGGGAGAGAAAGATTCTATAAAGTAAGGAAAGATACCCAAAATGTCCTCAGAAATGCAAAAAGGAACTTTCTAAATAGAATCCTCTTAGAAATGGAGTCCGATTTTCGAGAGAATAAGCCAAGACATCTTTATTATAAGATAAATAAATTAAAAGGAAAGATCGGACATGGGCAAACATTTATTAAGAATTGGGACGGAAATCTTTTAACCGATGATAACGACATCTCAAAGAGATGGACAGAATATTTTAAAAACATTCTTAATTGCGACGAACCTATGTCAATTTTATTTGAATTTCTTCCTGGCAGAAGCAGATAAATGTCTGGGAGAGTTTGGGATCCCAAAAAAATTGGTAAACCTAATTAAAGTCTGTGAACAAGAAACAACAGACAAATTAAATTTGGTAACCAGCTGGCTGCGGAGTTTGAAATTGCATCTGGTCTGAAGCAGGGAGACGGACTGTCACCAATTTTGTTTAACATCATGTTGGAAAAAGTAATTCGGGAGGTCTCTGAGATGTGCCCGGAGGGCCTCTATGTAGGGGAGGATAAGATGGCCATGCTGGCTTACGCGGATGATATAGCTCTTTTGGCAGGATCTTCAAGTGAGCTAGCGTGCCTGGTATGAAGATTGGAAAATCAGGCCAGTAAAGTAGGTTTACAAATTAATGAAGATAAGACAGAATATCTAGTCTTAAGACGGGATACAATGCTTACAACACCCAGACATGAACCTCTCCTAGCAAACAAAAAGAAATATAAACAAGTCACTGAATTCAGATATCTAGGCTCAATATTCTCTGACGATGAATCTGAAGAAATGGAGATCAATGCACGCTTGCAGGCAGGAAGTCGATGCTAGGTTTTTGAACGTGAAGTTCTAAGAAAGATCTTTGGCCCTGTACGAGACACTAGTACGGGAGAATGGAGAAGACGGAACAACAGAGAGCTAGAGGAACTATACGGAGAGGCTAATATTGTGGGGATTATGAAGAGCAGGCGTCTACAATGGCTTGTGCCCTCACGTGGCGCGCATGGACAACTCGCTTTGGCCAAGAGTGGCATTCGACTTCAAACCAGTGGGGAGAAGACCTCTGGGAAGACCGAGGATAAGATGGATGGATGGAGTCAGGAACGATCTGGCTGCGATCGGAGAATGGGAAAACTGGAGAGATTAAACAAAGGATCGTTCCCTCTGGAGGCAGATTTGTTCATCATCGCGCGGTCCTTTGGGCCTATTCGCGTAAAGTAAAGTAAGGAAAAACAAACAGGCTGCATTTTATTTTTTATCTCGTCAAAAAAAAATCTGGTGGGACTATCGCACAGCACACAACTTTCTCTTACCTTCGGTGTTCGAAAGTTGTGTTCTGTGCTTGTCACACCAGATTTTTCGTGTCGACATATATTTAGTTTCCGCCGATATATTAGAATTCAAGATGTAAAATTTATAAGTATGGGAAAATATTTATATTTTCTTACCATGGCAACCATTTCTCCCATCTTTCCTATGAAGTACAAGAGTAAAGTGGTCTTCAGAAGATTTCAATTACAAAATGAGAATATTCATTTTAAAGAGCATCTAAAAAATAATTGATTTTTGAAATTTAATCAAAATCGCTGGATCGAATTTTAAGAAAATCGAAAAAAAAACTGATAAACTACATCAGTAAAGTACTAGTACTTTTTGGCCGATTTTGATTAAAAGCTTATTTTCATGTTCCAGAGGGGTATCTAACTTAACTATAAAATTTCAACTTCCTAGGTCTTTTCGTTCTTGAGATATTTTATTCACAGACAGACAGACCATGTCTCGAAAACCACTTTTTTGGATTCACGGGACCTCAAAACGTGTATATCCGTCAAAATCTCGACATCAAATTTTTGATACCTTATTTATTAACCTATATAGAGGTAGAGGTAAGAGAAAGTAAAAAAAAGATAAAATAATAATTTATTTTTTAACTTAAAAAAACTTATCATATGATTTCTACTATGAAAATTGAATTTTTGTATTTAAAAAGGATATTTGGGAAAGGATTAAGGGACAAATAAAACAATTATTAAAAAAAAATAATCTTTATTGAATATTTAAATTATGTTGTTGATTGAATAGGATAAAAAATAATAAATAAATATTTCTTTGTTTCAGAAGGAAAAAAATCATCGATATTCCGTCATCATCGTCATCAAAGAATCAGGACTTGCGTCATTGGAAATTGGATTTTTAAAAAGCTTGCAAAGCAAGTGTTTTAGTTGCATTCACGTCGAGCAAGAAGCCAGTCGATTGACTCTCTGCTCTTCTTCCATTGCGATTCTGTTGATATTAGTGAGAATAAAACATCACACACCCCTCAACTCTTCATTAAAAGGTATTTATTATTTGCATATTTCATTTTCATTAAGGGTTAACATTCTATTGTTCGATTTTCTAAGTTTTTTTTTTTCAAACAGTCACTTTTTTCTCATTCACACTCACACTCGCACACACATATTCAGTCTTTTCGGCAACTTAGGCTATTTAAAACTTTTTACGCCCTTACAGGCGAGCTGCCAACTACACCAAGCCCGGTGGCATAAAATTATCTATTATTTTAAATAATGAAACCACAGGGAGGAAAGGGGGTGAACATTTCCCATTCCAATTAAAATATTATTATTGATAATAGAAGTGACTGTTCAACGATTAGAATGATAGACAGGAAGAGAGGATGTCAGCCAAAAGGAGAGCCTCTATCGAATAAAAATCTCCACTCAGAAGACGTTTCGGGTTTAATTAAATAAATCCATCATCAGTTCTTAAGAGATTATTGGCAATCTCAAGGTGTACACCATTGAGATGCAGATAGAGTTGTTATATATAAACATATACAAAATTGTATAAAAATACAAAATTTGCATATCAGATGTACAGATGCTCTTCAGTCAACACGGCCAAGTCTCATATGTGTAATAAACTCTATCTGCATCACAATGGTGTATACCTTGAGATTGCCAATAATCTCTTAAGAACTGATGATGGATTTATTTAATTAAACCCGAAACGTCTTCTGAGTGGAGATTTTTATTCGATAGAGGCTCTCCTTTTGGCTGACATCCTCTCTTCATGTCTATCATTCTAAAATATTATTATTATTTTTCCTTAAAAAATAAAAATAAAAAAAATAAAAAATCGTTTGTCAATATTATTTTTAAATACTGCCTGGAAAAGCATTTTGAGGGGTGCTAGTCGATTTATTGAAATCTTTACAAACTTGAAAAGTAAAAACCTTTTTTTTATATTTGTCGTCAGGTTATAGGGGTCCCAATAATAGAAGTAAAAGTGGAGGGAAAACAAATAATGGCTCGGATAGATACTCAGGCGAGTGATAATTTTGTGAGTGGGGGAACTGTTAGAAGAGTTGAACATTGGAAAAGAGCGTCAGGAGGAGGAAGTGATGTTCGCCCTTAAGGGAACAGGAGGAAGATTAGAAAGTTATTGTTGGTTGTATCTAAGCACGCGGGAGGGGAGTCTGACAATCCGAGCCTGGATTGTAAAAGATTTAAAATTTGATCTAATATTGGGAGCAACGTTCTTAAACGATCAGGGAGCAATAATCGATTATGAGATGGGCACCGTAAGTTGGGGAAAAAAGAGAAGAGAGATGGAATATGGAAGGAAGGAACTCCCCAAGGAGAAGTAGATATGAAAGTGATAAAATGTGGGGAGGGAAATTCGGACGAGATATTACGTCTCCTAAAACAATTTCCTAGCGTATGCCCAGATAAAATGGGAAGGACCCGAGCCATCCGGCATAACATCAGGTGCTCTTCGGAGAGACCAATAGCCCTCCCGCCATATAGAATGTCAGCTGAAAAGATTGAGGAAATAATCAGACAGATTAGGGAAATGGAAAGAGATGGGGTGATAGAAGCAAGCACCTCCCCTGGTCGGCGCCCGTTGTCCTGGCTCCAAAAAAGGATGGAAGTTGGGGGTTTTGCATTGATTATAGGGCTCTGAATAAAGTAATGGAAAAAGATGCCTATCCATGCCGAATTTGAATGAAATAATTTTTAAACTAAGGAAGGGAAAAATATTTTCGACGATTGATTTATGAGCCGGGTACTGGCAGGTGGAGATGGAGGAGTCGTCAAAGAGATATACAGCCTTTTCCACACCCTGCGGGTTATATCAATTTCGAGTTTTACCATACATACTTGAAAAAATAGCCCCTCCAACTTTCAAAGGCTAATGAATGAAGATTCGAGAGGCATACGTGGGGAAATACCCTTTTGACATATGTTTACTTGGATGACATTCTTATATTCAGTGAAGACAAGGAGGAGTGTTACAGATAGGGCATTGATTGCACGGGGTAAGGTAGTATGGACTCACATGTAATTTAAAATTCTGGTGTGACTAGCCGCGGCGCACAGCCACAACTTTCTTCACCTTTCGGTAATCGAAACAAAGTGTGTTGTGTGCTTGTCACACCAGATTTTTTGTGTCGACATGTATTTAGTTTCCGACAGTACGGTACATTCGATTTTCAAGATGTAAAATTTATAAGTATGGCAAAATGTTTATATTTTGTTACCATGGCAACCATTTCTCCTATCTTTTCTATGGAGTACAAGAGTAAAGTGGTCTTCAGAAGATTTCAATCGCAAAATGAGAATATACCTTTTAAAGAGCATCTAAAAAATAATTGATTTTTGAATTTAAAAAAAAATCGTTGGAGCAAATTTTGAGAAAATCGAAAAAACTGAAAAAGTACATCAGTAAAGTACTAGTACTCTTTGGCCGATTTTGATTAAAAGCTTATTTTCCCGGTCCCGGGGGGTGTTTAACTTAAATATAAAATTTCAACCTCCTAGCTCAATTCCTTCATGCTTAAAATTGAACACCCACACCCCCCCCCACACACAACACACACACACACACAGACAGACCATGTCGCGAAAACCACTTTTTTGGATTCAGGGGACTTCAAAACGTGTAGATCCATCAAAATCTCGACATCGAATTTTTGACATGAATCCAATACTTTCTCTCTATATATATATTACATATATACATATTTAAGAGAAAGTAAAAAAAAGATAAATTAATATTTTTTTTTTAAACGTTTCTAAAAAAAACTTACCATATGATTTCTATTATGAAAATTGAATTTTTGTATTTAAAAAAGGATATTAG
>JAKCPI010017412.1:0-12441 GCA_023213315.1 Euborellia annulipes | reverse complement strand
CTTTTTTTTAAATAACCGTAAAACTGACAAAAATTAACTTATCGGGACGTTTTTTTTTTTTTTTTTTTTTGAAATTTTTCTCTTTAAATGTACTTTTCAGAAATAAATATGACAAAATTTTACAGATTCATCTTGAACGTTTTTTTTTTTTTTTTGACACATTTTCGGAAAAAAACAAAAATTTCGGGATGAATGACACTTTTTTTTTATACAAAAACTGATTTTTTTTCTACAAATGCTCCTGAAATTTTCAGATTGGGATTATTTCGCATTCTTTTTATTTTTTTTTTGGAATTGAAATTTTTTTTCCCGTTTATTTACCGTCATGGTGCTCTTAAATTCTTCAGGATTGACTGAGATTTTAGAAAAACGAAGAAAAGTAATAATAATAATAGATAGAGGTGATGAAAATCGAGAAAATTCCATTTATCCTGAAAAGATTACAAATTAGTTGTGTATTCAATTTCTGAAGAATATGAAGCAGGAAGTAAAAGCTTAGAAATTCGATTTTCAAAATCTAAACCTATCATCGGTACTCAAAAAGTGCATTCTGTTATACGGGGTATAAATGATTGTCTTATTGTAAAAGATTATTCAAATTCTACTAATCAAGAAAATGTAAATTGTTTAAACAATTAAAAAATAAAGTTTTATTGTTTAATTTTATTGTACTTTTTTAAGGTCTTTTTCGGCATCTAATGCAATTTAGACTCTCAGCCATATTTATTTCAAATGATTTGTAGTCAATTCAAATGAAATAAATTTTTCTCGCTTGGGACGGGAATCAACCATCACCTCTAACTATTATTATTTTATTATTATTATTATTATTATTATTATTATTCAATTTTCTAGAATCTCGGTCAATCCTGGAAGAATTTAATAGCATGTACCTGTCATGATAAATAAGCTGAAAAAAAAAATTTTCAATTAAAAAAAAAATAGAATGCGAAATAATCCCACTCTGAAAATTTCAGAGCATTTGTAGAAAAAATCAAAGTTTTTTATAAAAAAAAAAGAGGCATTCATCCCGAAATTTTTGTTTTTTTTTTCCGAAAATGTCAAAAAAAAAATCATTGTGTGGTTTTATGAAACCACGATGCAAGTGAAACTTTTTTTTCGGATCGTAGGCGTTTAACTGAAAGTTTTCAGAAAATTATTCAATTAAGGGTATTAAAATCGCGTTTTTAATCTTAACTTAATAATTGGAAAATGATGAATGATAATGGTAAATCAATACAGGCATATTAAAAACTGTGAACGATATTTATTTGGTATTCGCCTCCCTGGACCCCCCCACCAGTTGGCTCGAGCCCGCCTGCGGCGGACCCTCGCCTTTTCGTAATTATGTGAAACTGGCTGGCTCGGGATCATTTTAAATTATTTTAAAAATTATATTTTATCAATTTAAAAATTGAATTATTAAATCTCACAAATTATTTTTTTTATAATTCGTTATATATATTAAATTTCAACTTTCTTATTTTTGTGACGTCATGACTTGTAGCGTCACGGCACTTGACGGCCGTGACGGCCGGTAACGCGACATGCTGATAGAAGAGCCAAAAAATTTGGGAGGATATAATAAAAGTTTCACTTTAAAAAAAACGTTCAAGATGAATCTGTAAAATTTTGTCATATTTATTTCTGAAAAGTACATTTAAAGACAGAAATTTCAAAAAAAAAAAAAAAAACGTCCCGATAAGTTAATTTTTGTCAGTTTTACGGTTATTTAAAAAAAAGTAGATGTTTTTTGAAAATGCTGAAACTTTTTTGGCTGAGTCAAAAAATTTGAAAAAATTCTCAGACACCTTTTATAAAGTATAAAAAGTTGACAGTTTCAGCCAAATAAAAAATGGTCAGATTCAAAAGTGTTAGAGTTAAAAAAAAAAAAGTACTCATAACAGGTTTAAAAGTCTCGAAATGCTTATGGAAAATACAGTATAAAAAAATATTTGACAGTAGAAATATAATTAAAAAAACATAGCTTTGATATAAATTACCTTGTATAAGAGGTGCAATTGGAACAAAAATATTTGAAATTTGTAGCCCTAAATGCTCCACATTATGCACAATCGACAAACTTAAAAAATGTCCTTTAATAAAACCTCTTCTTCCATCCACGCACTCACTAAGAGTCCACCCTGCATATATTATATAATAAAATATTTGGAAAAAATGTTGGGTTATCGTTGGATTTCAATATTCTTTTTAAAGAGAAAAGTTAAAAAAGAATAAAATATTTCTTAAATAAAATAGAATAAAATAAATAGAATAAAATAAATAAATAAATAAATAAATAAAAAAGATTTGTAAATACCTTTTAAAAGAGAGAAAAAAAGGCGAGATTACCCTAATTTCTCTGTACAAATCGGTTATTTTGATTTGTTTTGATTTAAGATTGTAAACAAAACATTAAAATTTGAAATTCTAATTTAAAAAAAAAAATACCTTAAAAAATCGTTAAAATCTGTCCAGAATTATTATATTTTATCAAAAAGTGTTTAAATTAAAAAAAAATCATCTTGATACATGCTATATATTTAAAAAAATGTAAGATATAGGTACGAAAGAAATGTCCACCATTTAAAAAAAAAAACAAAGAATAAAAAATTTCAAAGAGTGTAAATTGTGAGTGATGATGACGTGAAATAAAAACATAAAATTAAAATGTAAAAAAAGTCTTTTTTGAGAAAGAAATAATATAGAAAAATAAGAGATTATAAATTTAAAAAAATCAAGATTGTTCAATATAAATAATTTTGTAAAGTTTAATACAGAAAATAGAAAAATGATAAGCAAAGAATCTATAGAGAGAAGTCCTTAGTGACGGTAAATGACATTAGGATAAACAAAATTTCAAAAGGTAAACATTGAAAAAAAAGGTAACGAAATCCCTTTTTAGAAAAAAATGAAAAGATATTAACAAAATTTATGAATGAAAATAGATTAAAAAATAAATAAACTTCGGAACAAAAAAAGAAAATTATATAGTTGTAGTTAAAATTAAAATAAAAAATGAAAAAAAGTCGTGAAAATGACTAAAGAATCAACAGGTTGTCGTTATTATCTTATTATATAGAGATTATAATATTCATGTTAATATGAGAAAAAATTTGATAAATGAATGTATTATAATTTTCTAGCTTTGAAGGCTGAAGATGGCAGGGTTGATCCCAGCCGAAACGTTCCCAATAAAGAGTATTCGTTACTGAATAGAGGCTCTATTATTTGGCTGCATCCTCTTTCCATTAAACATATCAGCTACAGCCACGTTCTATTATTCAAAATCTGAACCGATGATCAAAAAAATCTCCAAATTTACCAGGAAAGGTTTTTTTAAGGGGTACTAAAAAATATCAAAAAATGGAGGAAATCGAAAAATTAAAATTTTTCAAACCGTTCGATTTGGCGTGGAATGCCCCATTGTAAACCTATATATTGGCTTATATAATTTTTATTTTTCATTAGACGTCCGCGGCCCAGTCCCAATAAGCCCGCGGGTTGGGAACCGCTGCCCTAAGTAATATATTTTAAGACAGAAAAAAAAGGAAATATAAATTTAATTCGTTATCAAAAACCTTAATAATAAGATGACCAGACGGGGAGTAAATAAGTTTGGGGGATGAACGTCTTATTTGCACATATAACAACACAATATAAAATAAACTCACCACCAATTAGGGGAAATTTTAAACTTTCAGAAAACCATACCTATAGCTAAGAACCACCCAAATGTACACCCTCTGGTTTCATCAGTAAAAAAAGGATAATTTTATAAATATATGTTAAGAAAGAAAATACAAAAATAAAATGTTAACCCTTTCTTCAAGAGAAATATGCAAATTATAAATACCTTTATGAGGGGTGTGTGTCCTTTTATTCTCGCTAATACTAAACGAATCGCAATAGAAGAGATGATTTTTGCACAGAGATGCCTCCATCCTCGACTAAAAGACTTGCTTTCTTGCAATTGCGTGTCTGCTGTTTATTTTATAATAATGATGTATAATGATGACGAACATGGATGTTTTTCCTAAGGTCTCTCTTCTGAAACAAAGAAATATTTAGCTATTACAATAAAGATTATTTTATTAAATCATTGTTTTATTTATCCCTTAATCCTTTCACAAATATTTTTTTTAATGAAATCAGTGAAGAAAATCTGGAAAAGTCTCAAAATTAACAAAAGTTGGGGCTTTTTTTTCCGCTCTCTAAATATAAGTAATAATTTTTATCTTTCATTAGACGCCCGCGGCCCAGTTCCAATCAGCCCGCGGCCCTCGGGTTGGGAACCGCTGAGATAAGGGATAAAAAATCCTTATTTTGGAAAATTCAATAGAAATGAATATAATTCAATGTTTTTTAACTCCCCCCATCCCACTTGGCATATTTATTTATTAATTGTCAAAGGATGAATAATTGAATAATGTTTATTTACCCGAGGAAGAGAAGGGAGAGATTGAGATGCTGCTGCTGAACCGAAATGCGAATTCCTAAAGTCCGAGCCCGAAGGACTTTAAGCGCTCTGCATGGAGTGGCGGGGAGTGCAGGCATCTTCAAAATCATCCCGAAAATCTGTAACAAGGGATAATAATACAAAATTATTTACAAAAATTTGTCATTTCTTCTTTGATTTTTAGACCATCTCTCTTGCTAATATTTATTGGAAAAATAAATTAAGCTCACCAAATAGGAACTCTAAATAACGTTGAGTTGCATCTGGCTGCATTAACGACAAGAAGCCTCTGGTAAGGAATTCTGAAATTAAAAAAAGAAAAAAATTAATCTCTATAATCGAATAAAAAGAGATAGTTAAAAAAAAAAAAATTAGTTTGAATTAGTGAATTTATATTCCAATAAGCAAATATATATAAGTGATTCCTCCGAAAACACATAATTTTTAAATTTATACTTTTATGAAATAAATCAAAGAAAGGTATATATATATATAAAAGAATCTACTTTTTGAGGAAGTTTACTCGTCTTTCACTCTAGGTGGATAAGGTGAGTTAGGATTAAAAACAAAATGTTTTTTTGTATGTTGGGATTTTATTGCGACTGTTTTTTCTGCAGATTATCACAGTTTCGGGGTCAAATTCCCCATCTTCAGGCTGAAACAACATACATATCATCACAATTTTGCTCACAAATGATGTCAAATGAAAAAAATTGTTTTAGCTATAAAATGTAAAAAAGAAATAACAAAAAGAAAAATCTCTTTATTTCACTTGCTTTTGTACAAATCATAACGCTATAATTCAATTATAAAGAATTTGACATCATTTGTGAGCAAAATTGTGATGATATGTATGTTGTTTCAGCCTGAAGATGGGGAATTTGACCCCGAAACTGTGATAATCTGCAGAAAAAACAGTCGCAATAAAATCCCAACATACAAAAAAACATTTTGTTTTTAATCATAACTCACCTTATCCACCTGAAGTGAAAGACGAGTAAACTTCCTCAAAAAGTAGATTCTTTTATATATATATAAAAAACTCGTTCAATCCATTAATTCAAAGAAAGGTAGTTATGTTTAGTACTTGGCATCATAAGTAATATAAAGGTAATGGTCAAGCCCATTAAGCACTATTTCTATTTTTTAAGCTAATAATAGTACTAGATGATGTTTTCTAGGAAAATAATTTTTCACATCTTCACTGATGGGGTTAGAAGCATACAAAAAGGATATTTGGAAAGTAAAACAGCTGACTAAACAAGTACACCAGTGACTATCACGATTGAAATGTTGTTAAATACTTTTATCTTGACCACAGAACAGACCTGATGACTTGAGGTTTACACTTTAACTTTACTTGGGAAATTTCTAATAAAACTGGCAACACACCAAAAGTGAATCAAATTATTTTTATTTATATAATCACTTCATTATCTTATTTGTTTTTATTTAAATTATTTGAATTATAATTTGTTTCCTCAAATTTTTAAATCAAATCAAAAATTCTAGTTTTTGATCAAAATTTGAGGCTGTGACAGTCCACGGACATGACAAATAATAGTCTGTGGACACTTTTAGTAATTCATATAATGGTCAAAGCCATATGAGCATTTTCTCCGGGCCAACCCCTCTTTCTCTTTATCTGGACCACAGAATTTTTATCCCCACGAATATTCAAGTGAAAATTAAATAATCTTTAATTATTTAATTTTCATTTATTTTTTTTGTTTATATACAGATAATTTAATAAATTATTTAATCCGGTCAACAATCCCAATTAGGGGATAATTATCTTTAATTTCAATTATTGTTAAAATATTAACTTCACGTTATATGGAAACTATTAAAGTTGATTACTTACTTTTATTTATTGATAATATTAGATGTAGTTTTCAAAAATATACAACAATATAAGTAGTATTTAACAAAAAAAAAAGACCTGTGACTAGTTAATATGCGTTTTCATAGGAATGACCCATATACGGTATATATATATTCATACTCAATAAACTATATCTCATTTATACATTCATTTAACCCAAAGTTTCCAAAAAAATAAATTAAACTAAGAAAAGAACAAAGATATATAATATTAAATAGATATTACCTTATTTATATATATATTTGATGATTGGATGTCATTTTGTTCTCACTCAAAGTTAATCCATCTCAGATGATTCATAATCAAATCTAAAATTAAATTAATATTTATTTAATATCAGAATAATAGAATAAAATTAATAGATATAATAGATTACCTAATTTTATATTTCGAATAAAAAATCTCGCTGGAGTTTCAACAAATCTAATGAGACGTAGTCACTTCTGATTTCATCTTTTTTTGAATGGATGCGTCAAGTCCAAAGACTTTTGATGGCTATTGCAGCTAGTTTGTCCCAAATAACGGCAAGTCAAGAAGACTTGACATGTTCTACTACTAGTCGTTAGCTTCGTAATGAAGGGATGATGTCCCTCTTGTGTTTCGGGCATATCATTGGGTGAAATGATATCATTTAGTTCGGCTGAGGATCTTTTGACTACTAGATAGTCATTCGACGCCCCTTTCCAAAGGTGAGATCCATCAGTCGAGACATGACTGCATTTGGGCCTTGTAGAGCGCTTCGATTTGAAGTGAAACCCGAGCTTCTGAAATTTAAAGTATTATAATAATTTAATATTAAATTTTGTTCATTTATATTTCTTACTGACGAGAGAGACAAAAGTCATCCATAAAAAATTCTTTCTTTTCTAATATTATTTAATTTTCTTTCAATTCATTCTGATATTAAATATATAAAGAAAGTCTTATTCTCTTTTGGAAGAGCATTCAACCTGGAGTAGAGCTTGTTAAGTATTAAAATAATAATTAATTAAATTAAATGGCCTAAACATATATATATATAATTTTAAAGTTTCATATCCAAGTGAAGATCATTAACTATTTACGAAATAAGATTTCTTTCAAATCATCTAAAAATAATGTGAAAGTAAGTTTTTTTAAAAGATTTATAAAGCTCCGAGAAAGCCAATATTTAAATCATGTGATTATGTCAATGTTTAAAAAAAAAAATTAATGGAAACTTTTTATAGTTCAAAATTAAAAAAGAATTCAAAAAAGATTTTAATCTTCTTTTATACAAACAATGAAATAATCACATAAGAAAATCTCTGGGCTGAATACTTACATTTGAAAATAAAATCTTTATATTTGATGTTTGTGACTTTCTTGTTCTTAAAGACTTGCAAATTTTAGTCATATTTTATTGGTGCTGTCCAAATTCAAAAACCTAAAAATAAAAAATATTAGATTTTAGATGCTAGTCTTAGAAAAGATTCAAATAAAACTATTTATACAGATGTATAGGGCACATATATATAAATGGAAAATTAAAAATTCGAATAACATCTTTCCAAAAAGAATTCGATTTAAGTATTAAATTTATTGATCTGCTCTTTTATCCTTTAGTTTACGCTGAAATTAAAATAATTAAATGTGAAGAAAATAGAATGGAAATAGAAATGATTGAAATATTGCAAAACAAAAAAAAAAGATAAAATTAATTAATAAAAATTAAAAAAATCAAAGTCATGAAATCTAAAACGAGAGGCGATTGTTCAAAATCTAAATTTATAATAAATAATTTAAAAAAGAAAGATTAATTTTTATAATCAGTCCATGTTAAGGGAATGCACCCATTTGACAAATGATGAAAATAATAATAAACGAATAAAATGTATTATTTAATAAATGACTTAAACCATTTTAAATATATTAATAAAATAGGGAATAACTTTAAAAAGTCGAAAGTACGAAATAAAAGAGAAATTAAAATTGAATCCTAACCAAGTAAGAGCAAATGACATTCAACGATAATCTCTATATATTTTAAGAGGCAATGGGATTTAATTTACAAATTAAATTAGTAGAAAATATCTAATTAAAACAAAAAAAAGAGAAAGAAATGCAAATTAAATAATAAATACCTTATAAAAGTGAGATAATTGCTAGCTGAAGTTGACAGGCGATGGAGGCCATTAGAAGCACACACACAGACACACAGACACGCACACACGGAGATCAGAGGCGAGCTCTCTCAGAGAAGTTGCTTCAATTACTTGCTAGAATACACCTAAAAAATAAAAACATTTTTTTCTATTAATTTCAAATAGAATATTAAATATTTATTTATTTTAGTATTTAAATAAAATATATATCTCTTTTTAATTAAAAGAAAGAAATAATCTTTATTAAATTCATCCGACTGTCTAATGGTTGGTTCAATAACTTGTTGATTCAAAAGTTTTTGAAATTCATTTACAATAAAAGCCTTAATATAAATAAATATAATTATAATCAAAGTTCCTCCCCCCTCTCTCCCCCCCGTCGCGATCGCGCCGGGCCGGTGGTCCCAGTGATTTTGTTGAATTTATGCTGGTTGGTTGCAGATGAGATGAAAACTAACCACAAAACATTGATATTTTCAACAAATGTTATCTTCTGGTGGTAGGGAGTAAGGGGTAAACCGTAAAGTCTTATATTGACTTAGTTGCCGAGAAGGCTTCATTGTTGTTGGTGGTGATGGGATTGTGAATGAGAAAAAGTGTGAATAATCAAAGTTGAAATAAATAAAATATTTTTTTCTTGATAGGTAGAAATTTTTTTAAGGTCTTTTTCAACTATTTAATTTTTGATTTTTTATATTTTTATAGTTATAGATGGTAGCATGGTAGCTCTTAAGAGAAAACAATCCACCAACTTAAAATGCTGCTTCTAAAATGTATTCTCTTTGCAGCCAACCCTCATACCTCGCATACTGGTACAAATCAATTTCTATATTCTTTTGCCATTTTCGTTCGTTAATCAAAAAAATTTCATCCCCTTTTAATGCAATATCATCGATAATAAGTGGAAAAAAAGTACAATTTATTTTGTTTAAATTTATATGTGAACCATGCCACCTGATAGGGTAAGTAAATATAAATTCATTCTAACATTCAATAATATAATTCTTGTTAAATAGTTTCAAATATATAGAAATATTGATTTTTTTTATTTGACAATGTGTTTTAACATTTTAAAAGAATTTATTCCATTCATTTAAATATTAATGTTTTGATTCCATTAGGATCGATAATTAATTAAACAGAAATTTTATTGAAAAGATGAAGAGTAGCCATGTTCAAGACGCCGTGCCAACCTTTGCACTCTCTTGCATAAATTATTTTAAAAATTATATATAAGCCTATATATATTTTAAATAAATGATAGATGTTTGGTTCATAGCCTCGAAATTTTATTAAATAAACCATTTTCTAGAAAGTTCCAGCTAAAACTAATAATTACATTGTTAAAATTTTAATTGCGTCTCATTTCACATTGATGTATTTTTTTTGTCTCAAGATTGTTATTTTATAAATACTATTTAATTTTTCATTATTATCTGAGGTATGTCTTTGTGGCTGGAAGTATTACAAAGGAGTCAAAAAACAATAAAAGAAAAAATTTTGGTTGCATATGTCTTGTATTTTTTTTGACTCCTTAATTATTATCTGACAAATACTGTATTAAGAAAGAAGGATAGACGTGTTTTTTAATGCTACCTCGTTTTTGCTTTTTTTTTTTTTTTTGCAAAATCCTTTTGGTTTTTGAAAGTGATTAACAGTTCCTAGAACCTTCCTATTTTTGTTGTTTTTCTTCTATACTTTTCACTCTCTGTCCTATAATAATTTTATATATTGATTGATATAAATAGTCACTTTAATTATACTTATTTTTAATCTTAAGGAAAATTATTTTTAATTTTAATCTGATTAATTATTTGTTTTTACAAATTTTTCTATCTATGATAACTTGAAACAAGATTTGAATCGAATTGTTAATTTAACTTCATTTGCTGGCTATTAGAAATACACCATTTATTGATTGTTTTATTTAAATTTATATAATGGGAGATAATTTGATAATTTTGTAAACAATTTTAGCCCAATGGCGGGTAGCTAAACGGGTACAATAAAAAAAAATATAATGGGAGATAAACGGCCGGGTTCTTTCTGACCTTTGGGAAAATTTATGGTTGGAGCCCCAAAATCGGGGAACCTGGTTTTTAGAACTCCACCTAAACAATCTGGTGGACAAACAAAAAAGTATTGCCCCCACTTGAGGACGACGAAGGAGTCTTCTAAGAATGATCTTAAAAATGTTGAATGAGAATGAGGGCGAGTATAAAAAGATGAATGCTGGGATGCAAGGTCTAAATCATAGATTTGATAACTTGGAGAAGCAGATAATGAAGCCCGATTGGCGAGCTCAAGTTTCTTAAGAATATTGAAGATTACGGTCAAAAATTAATTTCCCTAAAAGCAAAGAAGTTAAAGTTCTGAAAAATCAAGTTATAAATTTAGAGGTAGAATGAATGCTAGAGAGAGAAGAGACAGGGCTGGAAACCTTATAGTTAGAGATATAAGTGAATTGGAGGAGGAAAATCAGGATAGCGAATTAACTAAGAGAGAGCTCAGGGATTTTTTTAGAAACAAGGCTAAAAAAGGGTTGGATTGAAGAGAAACGGAAGAGAGTGACCTATTCCTTCCTTTCGAAATGTAAATGGGGAAAAATGAAGAGCATATAATAAGTTAAGGTTTGTTTTGAACTGCGATTATACATTGGAGGACCGAAAGATTAGAAAGGAACTGTTCAAGCTAGCAAGATAATACAGGGGAAAAGGGCCACGATGTTCGGGTGATGGGAATTAAGATAAAGATAGATGGCGAGGTGTTTAAACTTGGAGATAAGACGGCACATCGAACTTTGAAATGGATTGAAACTTCGGAGAACGAAATGGGGCAGTCAGGTGGAGAGGTAGAAATGTAATTGCTAGATAGATAGATAGATTCGCTCGTAGGGGTGTGTGTTGCACTGCGACCTCCCGGATCTATTGTGCCCCCTTTTCTATCATCCTCCTACGGTATAAGTCCCCGTTCAGAGTATCTTTTTTAGTCCGGTGGCCCAAAAAGCTAAGGATGGAAGCTCCTTCGATGACAGACAATATACTTCTTTTGTGGATCAGAGCTCCACAATCCTTGAGGAGATGAGCTGGGGTCTCTTCTGCTGGTTCACACAATCTGCATATGTCAATTTCTTCAAGGCCAAGTTTCTTCAGGTGTCCCCTGAGTCTGCAGTGTCCTGTAAAGAAACCTGTCAGTATTCTCAACTTGTTTTTGCTAAGTTTCAGGCAGTCCGCAGTTCTTTTGTGGTCAAATGTCCCGAGAAGTTCTTTGGATTGCCTCAGTTTTGGATATTCTCTCCATAGCTGTTCTCTTTCGTTCTTTTCCTTTGAATATAGAGTCGCCCGAATGGTGTTTATCCCAATTCCGATAAATGGCTCTGGCCCAGTAAAAGGTGTTTCTGATCCCCTTTTTGCGGGCTTCTTCGTTGCCCTCCATCCCAGTGTGTCCTGGAACCCAGTGGAGAACAACTCTATTTTCTTTCCCTAATTCATTTAATTTGATTAGGCAATCCCAGACTGTTTTGGAGTTGATTTCATAAGAATTCAACGCCTTTATTGCAACCTGGCTATCTGACAGTATGGCAATACTAATGTAATTGATGAAAACCACTACACAGACAATCGGCTTGTTGATTGAGACCCCCCCTATCCTTTTGTAGGGAACCGAGGATCTTCTTTGGGCTTAACTGCTGAACGCTGAAATATGGGGTTTGGGAGAACTGAGACAACCTCCTGTACATTTAGAGAGATTTTCTTGTCTTTTCATTAGCAACGGTTGAGACAAGACTCTGGGACGTGGAAGTGGATGACTATATAAATTCAAGAATCTTCCAAATGTTTATTGTCGACGTTTCCGGGCACTGGGTGTTTGTCAGAGGAAGAATCTTCTTCGGGGTGAGAGTCCCATTTAACGTGAACTGTTTGAATAGGGGTCTCATGTGTAAAAGTTTTGATTAATTACAGCGTAATGTAAAT